>LPNX011154762.1:0-2500 GCA_001517045.1 Pseudotsuga menziesii | reverse complement strand
AGCCTGTAAAAGGAAAGCATTGTAATATGGATATGTATTGTATTGTAGCATTGTAAAACAATCTCTGTGATTGTGTGAGAGAGATTATGAGAGAGTGAAGAGGAAGTGTAGAGGGTTTGTTATAGGTTGTATCCCTTCATTTTTCTAGACAAAATAATAATAAAGAACTGACAATTTCATTGTGGATTTAACCCATCTTGGTTGAACCATGTTATATATGTGTCTCTCTTGTAATGTGTTTTAATATTTGCATCTTGTTTATTGTTTATTATTCTTGCTACGCGATCCTATTTTTCTAACAGATTGAAGATGTCCTAAATGTGATAATTTGTCATCTTTTCATAGGAATTTTCCTATGGATATGACACATTATGGATTGTAGATATCGTGTTCACATGGAGGTGATATGAGTATGTTATTATGAACACATCATATTCTTCGGTTGTGACCTATAAGAGAATTGACTTTCATGAGGATTATATCCTTGTTTTAGAATTCATGGAAAAGCTTCAAAACTATATTTAGAAATATATCAAACACTGTCACAAGTCTAGGTGACAAGATTTCTAATTTAAATAGTTTCACAAGGTATTCAAGCTAGGGATGATTTGATTAATGGTACACTTTGTCAAGGATGAAACATATTCTACTAAGCTAGAGATACATATTGAGTACTATAATTTTTTACCAAGTGTCTATATGTGTACATGTTTTGTATATTCTTGAACAAGAAAGTGTTGATGATAGGGATAATATTGAAAAATCACATGATGTGATAAAAGAGTACCATATTTATGTCAGTGATGATCATGAGAATGACACCTTTTTGTTAAACATTAATTTGGTTTGATCATTGTATCATTCAGAAAGAACAAAGTAATAGTTATGGAACACTTGATTCTATTTGATGGGTGTGTGGGGTAGTTAAAATCAACATGATTTTTTTATTTATCATGTCAACTTCATAAGGATAAAGTATTTCAACCTACCTAAAGATATTTTTGAATGGGGCATGGAAAAGGTGAAAATGATGGTGGATCTTCTTATGTGAAATGAGTGCTTAGGAAGTACCAATTGATTCATTATGTAATGTAACTCAAATTATTGGTCGAAGTATTTGATTGATACAAGTTGCATCTATACAACTAAATTCATGAACATGCAAAGTCGATGTGTAGGTAAGAGACTATAGTGTGAAAATTGACGCTGAAATTTTCAACATACTTTGAACACATGCTTTGTATAAAGATTAAATTTGATGTTCACAATGCACATTATTTTGGAATGTTTCTCTTAGCGACATGAATATATCCATGCCTTAGTATTTTGAAACTATACATGATACAAGGGAGTTAAAGTTAATCCAGATTAAAGGTTTGAGTTATATATTTAACACTAAGATGAGAAAGTAAGCATGTTTTTTTTGTGGATTTTGTGTTGATTCATAGGTATGTGCATTTGATCAATGTGAAAACAATGGATGTGAAACAATGGGAATATTTTCCTCTAAATCCAAAGGGGACACATCAAATTTAAACATTTAAAGATACGCATGCTAAAGAGTCCATAGTTTCAGTGGATCATGATCGAGTTTCTAATGTTTACAGGAAAGATAATACACATATCTTGATTAATGGGTTCATTATACACAAATTATATTTTGAAGTAACCAATATTGATCAATATTTTGATGTAATTTATATCAATATTGCATGACATGGAAATACCGAGAATTTGATTTACCATCTAGTGTGATGTATGCAAATAAAATGTTAGTTGATGTAACCATATCAACATGGAAAATTGACATACCAGATTAGCAACATGGTTGTGATGGGTCACATTTTTGTAAAAGTGAAATATTATAATGATTATATTATCTATATGGATTTTATGGAAAAATATATATCTTTCCAATATAGTCATTTGGGGATAGCATCTTGGATACAACTCATGGAAATCAGAGTGAAGAGATGTGAACTAAGGAGATGGAAGATGGAGGAAGCTAACCATTAACGTATTATAGTGGAAGTTGACCATTAAATCCAGGAACATACAAGGCTAGTGCATAGGTAAGATACTATTGTATACCATTTTTTAAGTTGAATTGGACATTTCATTGAATTATTTTGCACTATCCATATATCCTAATACAATCCTAGCATTATTTTTGTATAAATTGTTAATTTGTATAAATAAACTAATTAAATTTCTTGTTGTTCATATTATATTTATTATCATGTCATTATTTATGTCTAAATGTTTAATTTGTATGAATAATATATATACATATATACATATATATGTATATGTATATATATGTATATATATGTATATATATATACATATATATATATATATATATATATACATATACATATATACATATATACATGTATATATGTATATATGTATATGTATATGTATATGCATATATATACATATATATACATATATATACATATATATATATATATATATATATATATATGTATGTATA
>LPNX011154757.1:42344-52709 GCA_001517045.1 Pseudotsuga menziesii | reverse complement strand
ATAAGTATCTCAAAAAATCCAAGTAAGTTGAGGGATGCCTGATTTTTCAGGTTTCTATTGCATCTAACACGCCAAAAAGGTCCCTCATCTTCTTGCACAAGCCCTGATGATTTTACTAGAATGGCATGGGTGTTTTTCCTCAAAGAAAAATAAAAAGCATTTGACAAGTTCAAATCTTTTAAAACTCTTGTTGAGAATGAAACAGAAGAAAAAATCAAATGTCTTAGATCAGAAAATGGTGGTGAATTCACCTCAAAAGAGTTTGATATATTCTGTGAAACCCATGGAATTAAGAGACAATTTTATGCCGCCAGAAAACCTAAGAAAAATGGGGTTGCTAAGAGGAGTAATAGAACAGTCCAGGAGACTGCAAGGACCATGCTCAATGAAGCAAAATTGTCTGATGGATATGGAGGGAAGCCATAAGCACAGTAGTATACACTTTAAATAGACGACAGCTCAGGAAAAATAATAATAATAATCCTTACGAATTATGGTTTGGAAGAGCTCCTTCTGTAAAATATTTTAAGGTTTTTGGAAGTAAATGTTACATCAAAAGACTTGATGAGAATCTTGGAAAATTTGATGCTCGATGCGATGAAGGTATATTTCTTGGATATTCCTCTACCAAAAATGCATACATATGCTACAATTTCATATTACATAAGATTGTTGAGAGTGTTGATGTTAAGGTGGACGATTTAAAAACAAAGAAGTTTAAACATCAAGAGAATATAATCGATAGTGAAAGCAAGGATGATGATGAGCTATTTGGTACACAAATAGATGTAGAAGAAAAAGAAGATATACAAGAATATGAAATAGATACCGAAGAAGAAGAGGACGATACTTGAGAAGAAGAAGAATCTCCTAGAAGAGACACAAAGACACCCTCCTGAATAGTCCAAAAAAATCATCCTGAAGACCAAACCATTGGAGATAAAAATTTAGGATTACAAATAAGAAGACAATTGGTGTATCAAACAAAGATAGCACTGTTTCCATGTATTGAACCTGGGTCAATCAAAGAAACATGCAAAGATGAATGTTGGGTCAAAGATATGAATGAAGAATTAGACCAAATAGAAAAAATCTTGGGAACTAGTTCCAAGACCACAAAATAAGAATGTTATTGGAACTAAATGGGTGTTCAAAAATGAAGTAAATGAAAATGGACAAGTAATCAAGAACAAATCCATATTGGTATGTAAAGGGTATCCTCAGGTTGAAGGAGTACATTTTGTAGAAACGTTTTCACCTGTTGTCTGGAGGAAATTAGGATGTTCTTAGCCTTTTCCATCTACAAAAAAATAAAAGTATATTAGATGGATGTCAAGTGAACATTTCTCAATGGAAAATTAGAAGAGGAAGTCTACATTGAGAAACTAGAAGGCTTTCAGGTAACTAACTAAAGAGATTATGTTTGTAAACTTAAGAAAGACCTATGTGGGTTAAAACAGGGCCACAGAGCATGGTATGCAAGACTAGATTATTACAAGGCTTCAAAATAGGGTCAATAGACAGTAATCTACACTATAAAATTATTGGTGATTACATCATTATTATGGAAGTATATGTTGATGATATCATATTTGGGAGAGATGATAAAAAAATGAGTAAAGACTTTGCTAGTAGGATGCAACAAGAATTTGAAATGCCCTTTCTTGGTGAACTGAATTTCTTTTTAGGATTTCAAATAGATCAATCTAAAAAGGGAATATTTATTCATCAAGCCAAATATGTTAAAGATATGCTAAAAAAATTCTAATTTGAATATTGCAAGCCTATTTGTACACTTATGACAACTGGATGCAAACTAAGCAAGGAAGATGAATCCAAGGAAGTAGATACAAAACATTACAGATCAATGATTGGGAGTTTTCTTTATGTAACAACCTCAAGACCTGATGTCAAAGAAATTGTTGGTGTGGTAGATAGATTTCAAGATGGACCAAAAGAAATCCATGATCACATTGTGAAAAAACAAATTAGGTATTTGAAAGGAACCATAGATATTGGATTCTAGTATCCTAGAAAGAATTCATTTTCTTTAAAATCCTACTCAGATGCAAATTGGGTAGGTTGTGTAGATGACAGAAAGAGTACAAATGGAGGACCATTTTTCTTAGAAGAATCATTGGTAGCTTGGACAAGCAAGAAACAAACTTCAATTTCTTTGTCTACTACTGAAGCTGAGTATATTGCAGTAGCAGAATGTTGCGCACAAGTGGAATGGATGAAACAAACTCTACAAGACATCAAATTAGTGTTTGAAGAACCTATATCTACTATGATAATACAAGTGCTATAAATCTCTCCATGAAACCTGTAAAGAGCTCCAAAGAAAAACACATTCCAATAAAATATCACTATCTAAGAGATCAGGCTAAAAAGGAGAACATCAAATTGGAATATATCCCAAATCAAGAATAGATTGCAGAAATATTCACTAAACCCTTGAACAAAGATGTATTTGAATATCTTATACAAAGAATAGGAGCGGTTTCTCTTCCAAACTAGTCTCTCAAAAGATAGTAATCAAATTTTGGGGAAGTCATTTAACCCTTTGATGGGAAAATGGGAGAAAATCAAGGAGTCACATACTCAGGGGGGGTAAAAATTCAGACTCAATAATGGAGCTGGATGGAAGGTTATCCTTTGTCATTGGTGTCAAAGGGGAAGAAGGCTTAGGTGTTGCCATCAATCCCAAAGGGGGATATTTTTGGAAACATATAAATATAGGTTGGTATTGATGGCAATTGAAGAAGCCTACAGAGAAGAAAGACTATGTGTTGAAGATAAAGGAGCCATTAGTTTGAAATTAGAGGAGTCATGTAGAGAGCTCAACCAAGGATCGAAAGATAAAGTAGATTGACGGTTTAGAAGGTAAATATACAACTGTAGCTAAGTTCCACAAGGAAATCGTGCATAGGAGTAAAGCTATGCATTAGTTCAGAAATGAATAGTCGGGAAACTTCCCACACGAAATCCAACGGTTGAGGATCTGTTTCGCATAAGATACGCATAAAGATTGAAGTTTTGCAGTTAATAGAAATCAGAGGGTTGAGAATCATTCAGCAACAAGATCCGACGGTTGAGGATTGGTTTCGCATAAGATATGCAGAAAGGTTGAAGTTCAGCAAAGATCCAAGATCCAACGGCTGAGAAGTGATCAACTAAAATAGATCAACAGTTCAGATGGAAAGAGGAAGGAAGAAATTGGAAGGTGGAGAACCGTGAAAAGACCTTGGAAAATGTCACATTTTCGCTACCTGAATTCTAGAAGGAGAAAAGGGAAAGGTGGAAAGAGGAAGGCAGAGAACCATGAAAATACTTTGCGAAATGTCACATTTCCGCTAGCCGTAGTCCGGAAGGCATAAAGAGGAATGTGGAGAACCACAAAAAGACCTTGGGAAATGTCACATTTATGATACTTGAAGTCTGGGAGGAGGAAAGAGAAAGGAAGAGAACCACAAAAATACAAGTTGGGAAATGTCACATTTATGTTACCCAAATTCTGGAAGGTGAAAAGTGGAATGCGAAAAGCGGAAGGAGGAGAACCACAAAAAAACTTTGGGAAATGTCACATTTCCACTACCCGAAGTTTGGAAGGAGGAAAGAGGAAAGCGGAAACCTTCAAATGACTTTTGGGAAAAATCACATTTTCGATATCTAATTTCCACCTCAGATTGACGATCACGAAAATTTTAAAGGATATTGACGGTGCAGAATGCTTGATGTGGAAAGACAAGTGCACAAAGACGATCTACATGATCAAAAGTGCGGAAGTATCAGAAAAATGTTAACAGAGTCGCGGAAATGGATTCTAGGCTGCAAAAAATATGAAAGCGTGTGTCTGGTGCAAAGGTATGATGACTATGATGGTTGCAGGTGAGATGATGAATGGATGTGCCTGTAGCCAATAGTCACGATCCAAGAGGAAATTATTTAAGCATAAATTTAACATGAAAATAAATTGTCTTTGTGTCCAAATCCAAGGAGACGAAGACCAAATGACTATGTCACCGATGTTCTAATCTGTGTGCATGGTTCATCACATTTAAGGGTGGAAGGGTGGTGTTAGGGAAGGTTGGTGCCTACAAAGGGAGTAGGTTCTCCTTGTCAGTCGTAGATGACTAAATAGGGGGTTTGTTTCCTCCTACTAGTTGGTGCTAGTGAATAAGGGTGTGGGTGCATCTTGATCAGTTGGTACTAATCTAAAAGAAGAGACATCTTCTTCTATTATATATTGTAAAAAAAAAAATTTGCAGATAATAGTAAAGTGTTGGTGGTTTACCTTATTAAGGTTCCATAATAAATTACCTTGTTCAATTTTATTTTTTTTACATTTGCAAAACTTGTTTAAATTTTAGTCTTTGATTCACCCCCCACCCCCCTCAAAGACAAGACCTGATTTGACAATGATGTTTTACAAGCATACTGTTTCTCATCATATGAAATTGAATTGTTGAAAGTATATTAGATAGTTTAATGGCATACCAAATCAAGGATGATGAAGAGAAGGAATAATAAAATTAAAGTACTAGTAGTACTAAATGTTTAAATGACTTAAATTTGTATTTTATCGGAAGCTTGATTAAGATATATATCAGTAAAGACTCATGAAAGTGTAATTAGGATTGAGTTGTTGAGGAATTAATGCATTGAGAAAAGAATATCTTGATGTATCGAGAATCCATGGGATTTAATTAGTAACTTTCAATTACCTTTCAGAATTGTCTTTATGAGTTTATGATACAAATAATATTTGACAAGGAATTGTGAGTACCAAGTGTAGGTAGTCATCGTTGAAAAATGCATCAACAGATAGGAATTGAAAGATAATAGGAATGTATTGACCACATGCTTTAGTTAAATAACAACTTTTTGGCCAATATATCATATATGCCTTGTCTGGGGTAATTTTTTTGATATATTCATGAAATACTAAGTATATCCTAACACCTGTGTGTGTTGACATACTTGAATGTTATCTCTAGGATGTTCTTGATTACTCATGAAAGGGAAGGAGAAGAACATGCATGTAAAATTGAGGGAATTATGTATATCATAACATTTATATACTTGGAATATGCATTTCTATTGGGTTTAGTCAAGTAAAGGAAGGGGTACTTGAATGCAATAGAAAACAATAACCTTGCATGCCTTATCTACAGGATGAGAAGACTTTATGATAGAAAAGTTTGCAGTCTTAGATGGCTTATGTTAGCTCTATAGAGAAGTAAGCCTATTAAATAAGGATCCTTTTGGAAAAATAAAAAAAAGGATACATAAATTGTATTTGAGAATGGTTTTGTTTTCGATATTTAATGGGATTAGATAATGTAAAAAAATCCATGAGACTAATTAAATTAGTGTACCCAAAAGTTATAAGTTTAAATTTTTCCCACATAGTACCAAAAGATCTATAGATGGTTGTATGGGTTGTTGATGTAATTGTAACTTCGGAATGTATTCATCTATGTATCTTATGTATTGTAACTCGATGTTTATCTGGGATGTATCTTGAGTCATGTTGTCATACCTCGATGTTCCAATCAGGAGAATCAATAATGTAAATAAGTCATGTCAATTCATAGTGAGTAACCCTCTGATTGTCTAAGGGTTAAAGTCCCCGCAGTTCTAGGGAACTAGGGTTATTAGACTCTCCTAGTAGAGGTCGTCCCTGGTAGGGATTTAGTCATGTCGGGAAGTATAAATAGAGAACTGGAGTTTCTATTTATCACACAACTCATCCACACTCAAGTGTAACGCAATGTTGAGGAAGGAGAAGACACTGGGGCTAGATAAGAAGAAGATTACTGCTATCGGGAGATCACTTATTGTTTTGGGGCTTTTACTGTTTTGGTGCTGATTCTATCTCTGAGGAAGTTGTGGGGTTTTATCCATTTATGGTTCCCCCGAGGATAAACATTGTGTTCATTATCTCTTGTGTTTGATTGTTGCACTTGTTATTCTCTCAGTAAATATCATAATATAATGCTAGCTTAATGATGAAATTATAACATGGTATCAGAGCTAACCTGAGAAGAAGACACTGTGCAGCTGCGGGAACTAGGGATTCCTAGTTTGTGGATATTCCTCCATAGATTTTCAGCAAAATTAAGGTGGAACAACTCTCCTCCTTAGGGCGCATCTTCCTGTTGAAGCAAAATCCAATTCTAAGGTTTTTTAGTTTTGGACCTGTCACTACTGTCAAAAATTAGGGAGTTTCACAGAAGAAGAATTTTTTAGTGAGCCCAGGCCTGGACTGATATCCTCCCCAAACTATAGGTTAGGGATAAATCTCAAGGCATTTGGGTGAATAGATCTCTGGAAAAACAAAACCCTAATTTTCTACTGAACCAGCACTGCAAGATTTCAGCTCAAGTTTCGGATCCGACATCTTGAACCTGGTAAGATATAAATCTCTTGTATTTCCATTTGATGTTCTCAATTTCAGATGTCTCGTCATACCAAGCTTGATGAAAATATTGAGGGAGCTGATAACTTTCGAGCTTGGAAGTATAGGATCTCCCTGGTCCTGGAAGAGAATGAATTAGACTCCTATATCAATGAGGAGGTTCCAATTCCAGAGGGAGATGAGGCTAAGGCATTGCATAAGAAGAAGTTGGTTATGGCAAAGAGAATCATTGCTGATTCTATCAAGGATCATCTCATACCACAGGTGTCCTCCCTTAAGACACCTAAAGCTATGTTTGATGCCCTAACCAAATTGTTTGAAGGGAAGAACAGTAATAGAAAGATGACCTTGAGAAACCAGTTGAAGAATGTGAAGATCCAGAATGCTGAGACTATTTAGTATTACTTTACAAGGGTTTCTCAGATCAAAGAGCAACTAGAAGCAGTAAATGAAGAAGTGGAAAATACAGAGATTGTGATGACCACCTTGAATGGTCTCCCTAGATCATGGGACTCTTTCATTCAAGGAATCTGTGCCAAAAAGAAGTTATTCAAGTTCAACAGTCTATGGGAAGAATGCTCTCAAGAAGAAGCTAGGATAGCAGCTCGAGAAGAGAACATGGGCAGTGAAGATCAAGCCCTCACAGCTCACTCCAATAAAAATAGGAGGAGCAATTATCACTCCAAAGGTAAGACCTCACACTCTAGAAAATATCTAAATACTATTAGATGTTACACATGTGATGAGAAAGGTCACATATCCAAATTATGCCCTAACAAAAGAAATCTAAGAAAGAAGGGAAACAAGAGAAGACATCATGCCCATGTTGCAGAGGATGATGAACCTTCCACAAAGAGAATCAGACAAGAGAGTGATGACTCTTCAAGTGAGGATGAATATGTTCTAATCTCCGCTCTCACAGGAACTGTTTAAAATGGGAGCAATGATTGGCTTATAGACAGAGGTGCTTCCAAGCAAATGATAGGATTCAAAGAATCATTTGTAAAGCTATCTGAACATGAGTCACCTCACAAGGTGAAACTTGGGGATGACTACCAGTATCCAATAAAAGGTAGTGGTGAATCCTTATATAAACTAGACTCTGGAAAGTCTTTGAATATGAAGAATGTATTATTTGTTCCAGGACTAAAGAAGAACCTCCTCTCCATATCTGCATTGGATGCAAAAGGAATGAGGGTTGCTTTTGTAGATGGCCAAGTTCTTATGTGGCCAAAAGGAAAGACTTTTGACGATGCAATTGTGATCGGAGAACAAGAAGGAGGCCTATACAAGTTGAAGGGACAACCAGATCAAGATTTCGTTCATGACACAGTAGAACCAAATGAACTATGGCATATAAGGCTTGCACATGTACATTACAAAGCACTGCCACTTGCAAGCAAAGCTATTGAAGGTCTTCCAGAAATACAAGCAAAACATGAAGGGGTCTACAAAGGATGTGCGAAAGGAAAGAATACAAAGAATACATTTCCAAGTAGAAAAATCAAAGCAAAAGGAATCTTGGAAATCATCCACTTTGATGTATGTGGACCAATGTCATCAAGCTCACTAAGCGGTTATGTGTACTATGTTTCTTTTATTGATGATTTTTCTGGGAAGACATGGATTTACTTCATGAAGAATAAAGATGAAGTGTTTAGCAAGTTCAAGGAAGTCAAAGGCTTGATCGAGAACCAGACTGAAAAGAAGATCAAGACTTTTCGATCAGACAATGGAAGAGAATTCACTTCAAATGATTTCAAGGAACTATGTCAGGACTTAGGGATTAAGAGGGAGTTGTCCACTCCATATAATCCACAACAAAATGGGGTTGCAAAAAGGAAGAATAGAACCATCATGGAAGCTGCAAGAGCTATGCTTCATGATCAAGATCTTCCTATGCACCTTTGGGCAGAAGCATCCAGAACAACAGTGTATGTACGGAACCATACTCCACATAGAGTACTCAAGAACAATAATCCTAAAGAAGTTTTCTTGGCAAGAAACCAGAAGTCAGCCATCTCAGAATATTCAGTTGTTCTGTGTACATACACATTCCAAAAGAGAAGAGAACAAAATTATATCCTTCAGGAAAGAAGGGTATATTTGTGGGATATTCTGAAAGCTCGAAGGCTTACAGAATATACTTCCTAGGATTCAAAAATATTGACATTAGCAGGGATGTAACATTTGATGAAGATTCAACCTACATCAAATCCAAAAAGAAACCTGCTGAAGAACCTGAAGAAGCAGAAGCTCCCAGAATTCATGTTACAATCATGAACGAAGAAACTCAAGAAGAAGATCGAGAATTTGAAGAACAACAAATACCTGTAGATCCACCACAGGAGAAGAATCCTCACAAGAGGAAACCTGCTTGGGTACGAGAGATTATCCAAGGTGTAGAAAGATATGGGGTTCCAAAATAAAATCTCAGGGAAAGAAAGAGGACCAGATCCTGTTCCAGTTATGTAGCTTTACTATGTGACTTCATTGATAAAGAACCTTCTAAGTATGAGGAAGCAGCAGAATGGAAAGAATGGAAGGATGCCATGATCGAAGAATATCAATCGATCATGAAGAATAATGTTTGGGATGTTGTCCCAAGACCATAAGGGAAGTCAGTAGTAACTTCTAAATGGATTTACAAGATCAAGCATGCTGCAGACGGTAGCATTGAAAAGTATAAAGCAATATTTGTGGCTCGGGGTTTCTCCTAGAAAGAAGGAATAGACTATGAAGAAACCTTTGCACCTGTAGCCAGATACACTTCCATCACATCGATACTTTCTCTAGCTGCAGTGATGAAATGGAAGATACACCAAATGGATGTCAAGACTACTTTCTTGAATGGTGTAGTAGAAGAGGAAGTGTATGTAGAACAGCCACTCAGTTTTGAGACACATGATAGGGAGTCTCATGTGTGTAGACTGAAGAAAGCCCTGTATGGTTTGAAACAGGCACCCAGGACATGGTACAACAGAATTGACAGCTTTCTATCTAGTTTGGGCTTTACCAAGAGTAAAGCAAATTCCAACCTTTACTACAAGGTGGAAGGTGGCAACCCGGTGATACTTCTACTATATGTAGATGATCTGTTTGTGACAGGTATAAATGGGTTGATTGATGATACGAAGAGAAAGCTTGCTGCTAAGTTCGAGATGAAGGACTTGGGAATGATGCATTATTTCCTAGGTATGGAGGTGTGGAAGACTATAGATGGAATCTTTCTTGGACAAAGAAAGTATGCAGTAGATATCCTGAAGATATTTGGGATGATGAACTGCAAGGCATTGACCACACCTATGGCATCAAACCTGAAGCTATTAAGTGATGCTTCATCAAAGATAGTTGATGTCATGATGTATCGTCATATTATTGGGTCCTTGATGTACCTGACAAACACGAGACCAAATATTTGCTTTGCTGTGAACACCTTGAGCCAATACTTGACAGATCCGAGACATGTTCACTTGACTGCTGCAAAGCATATTTTGAGGTACCTGAAGGGTACGGTTGATTATGGGCTCAAGTATAAGGTTGATCAAAGGATTAACCTAGAGGGTTTTGTTGATTCAGATTGGGCAGGCAGTGCCATCAATAAGAAGAGCACTTTAGGGTGTTGCTTCAATATGGGATCAAGTGTGATGTCATGGTTTAGTAGGAAGAATTCTTGTGTGGCACTGAGTACAGCTGAAGCAGAGTATGTTGCAGCCTATTCAGCCAATTGTGAGGTAGTATGGCTGAGGAAGCTACTGTTTGATTTGTTTGATCTCTAGTTAGATGCTACTTGTATATACTGTGACAACTAGAGTTGTGTAAAGTTGTCAGAGAATCCAGTATTCCATGACAAGTCAAAGCATATTGAGATCAAGTATCACTATTTCAGGGATATGGTACAGAAAGGAGCAGTGAAGCTCCAACATGTTGTGATGGACGAA
>LPNX011154757.1:25239-38375 GCA_001517045.1 Pseudotsuga menziesii | reverse complement strand
CCAAGCAGTGCTTGGAGTTTTGAGGCCAAGGTATGTGTGTGGGTACATACAAGATGCATTTGTGAATGCATGATTGTTATATATAACTACTGCGTTGTAAATTCTGTAATAGCTAAAATGATAGGATTATTGACAATTATGAGATCATTTCATGAACTGCTATGAATACAAGGAAAGAATTGCATGGAAAAAGGTAGTCCTAGTTAATTGAATTCTCTACTGAAAGTACAAAATTGTATGGAGCATGATTGTGAAATCATGAGTATACTTTATTTGCATAAATAAGGTGAAAATAATTGACAATTTTTGTATAGTATTGCATGTTGCAATTTTGAGGATCATTGTACATAGGGATGCTCACAATTGCTTGGATGATTGGAAGTTTCAAATTTCAGGTAGTACGGGTGTGTCCCATACAATAAAGGTAGAATCTCACATGTGCAAAGGCCAAACAATATGAGAAGGATCTCATGACGGTGAAATTTGATTTATGAACAAAACATAGTTGTAAATTTTGGTTTTGAAATTTGGTTGTTCTATAATTATGTCAAGATGACATGTTATGTGTGGAAGCAAATGTAAGTAATAGGGGTAAGATCTTCCACTCTCCAAAACCAAAAAATATGACAATTGGCATCACGAATGTGAAGTCTAAGACTTTGTAGGAGATAGAATTGTAAATTCATTGTTTGATTTGATTATACATGATATTGATTGCTTGGGTTAAGAAACATGTCAAGTAAGAGACTGCAGAAAAATAGGTGTTATGGTTTGTAGGAGACAAACAACGAACCAGGACCTTATGCTTGGGAAATTTAATTTATGCATGATATATATTTGAAATATTTAGGATGGAAATTTTCCTTATGATGACCTCTCATGTGAACTATATTTTGGTATGACATGCACGTGAGAGGAGCCAAACTTTCCTTGGGGAAAATTTATACTATTGAGCTGAAAATGCCATTAAGAACTCGGTTTTTTAGCATCTTCTTGTTGTTTTTATGTGATAATACATGCATGATGTTGCATGTTTTCAATTGTTAATTATAAATGAGATGTACAGACCTCTGTATGAAGGACACCTTGGCTACCAAAGGTGAATACTGAACACCGATATCCAGCATGGTGGTTATAAAATTTACCCATTCCTAGGGGATAGTGGGAGAGATACTTCATGAAACAAGTATTCTGACTTCGTGGTGTACCAAGGAAGGTAAATTTCTTACCAAGATTGTCAAGTTTACATCAAATGCTTGAAATATCTGTTTGCATGCTTATAAACCAATATTAAATGAATGGACAAATAGAATGAACCATTCAAGCCATCAATGCATGCTAAAATAAGAAGTCTATGCATAAGGATGGATGGGAATAAAGCAGTAGGAAGTAAAGGGAGTCTCTAGAAGCTACGAAAGGAAACTAAGAACATTGTGGACAGTGTCACAATAAGGGGGAAAGGATACAATACCCCCAAATTATAAACTTTAATTGTTATAACTTTGAAGACTATTTTATTTTTTAAATTGATGGACAGATATGGAATACGCCAATCAGTCCTTAGATGACAAGTGTAACTAAAACATTATGCTTTTATGAAAAATATGAATGAGAGAGACAACCACGTTGAATGAGAAATTATGCATGCAAGATTGGGGGGGGGTGTAAAGGGTCATTCTTAGATAGTTGCACGAGGCGTGGGAAGGCCAATATGGTGCTAAACACACCCTGGGAAATGAAAAAAAAAATACAGTGGAACATAGATTCCGACAGCTGCAAAATACCTAGGATCTAACTATAAAGAGAGCGTCGCTCAGTATGCTAAGGGGGGCCCATTGGGGAAGCACATTGCATTAGGTAAGCTGAAGGAGACACTATTTGTGTCAATGGATTCCTCACTCAAGAAAGGGAACTGAGTTGACTGTCACCATTCTTGGCGTGCATAATTAGCTCAGGGGTGATTGAGGAGAGAGAAAACCTCTATGCCTAATCTATGGTTGGGTGGAACGTGTATGTTCCCTCTTCATTGTGGTTCATTCTACAAATAGGTTCCATTTCTAGTTTGACGTTATACATTTTCCTAAGATTAGGGTATATCATAGTTGTGTGAATCTATGTTTCCATGCCTATGTTTTGATGATGAATGTCAGACTTAATGTAGTGATGAAAATGTTTATTGTACGTTGTCATGTTTTCATACTCTATTCGAATGATCATAACATGATCTATAGGAAAATTGGGTTTTTTATGTCATTCTATTGAACTTAGGGCATGTTTAGTTATGCATAAGTACATGTTATCAATGATAATGAAAGGATGAATTAGCAGCTCTAGATTTATTAATGAGAATGATGCTTCCGAACCGATGCACTAATAATTCTGGTTTGAATGATGATGCCTTGATTTTGGAAAATGGTAACTCATTGGGCTATATTTGGTCTCTTTACAGAGTTACCCTTTTGTTGTATAAATTCCCTTTGATCAATAGGATTACGATATTCATGTATGTGCGGGAGTGTAAGTTTTAATGTTAATAGAAAAGATAAAGGACACTCCAATCCTGTTGATGGGAGATTTTCTCACAAAATGGGAATGTTCTTGTCCTATTTATCATGAATAGGGATGCTTTTGGTTATATATCTTACCGATGATAAGATACACCTACTTTGCCTCAGGCTTTGCTTATAATTCTTATCATTCTATAAAGAGGAGTATTCATGTTAGGTTAAGAACTGGATATGACTTCCTTGCATGCATAGATCCCTAGAAAGGGAATGCACCTAGTTTGTTTTATTTCACTATAACTTTTATTTGATTTTGGTTTCTGGGAAAGGGATGCTCTGCTTTGGTTGAAGGTTATAACTGCATCCTAGATGCATGGCTTCTGAGGTTATAGAAGCCATGCTTTGTCCTAACGAAAACACTGCTAAACAAGTGTAAGTTTGTAAGTTTTCAAGCTTACGGGTTTTCCACACCCATGATCCATATTGTGGAAAGAGAGAAGCAGAAAGGACAATTTCAGGAGTAAACAGTGTCAATGTTTTCGCCTTCCGCGTTTCACATAGCAGAGTGCGGAAGCAGAAAACCTAATGGATAAGTCCTAAAAGTTTAAGGGTTCTGATTTTCGCATCCCACACATCGGAGTGCAAAAGCAGAATTCCAAATGTTTGAGTCGTATGATTGTTGAGGCTTCTGCCTTCCGCATTTCGCATAGTGGAAATGCAGAAAGCAGAAAGACAAGTGTTAAGCCATGCGAATGGAGAGGTTTTTTTGTTCCGTATTCCGCATAGAGGAATTACGAAAAGTGGAATGACAAGTGTTAAATCCATGTGAATGGTGAGGTTTCCTCGTTCCACGTTCCACATAGCAGAAATGCAAAAATCAGAAATACAAGTGTTAAAGCCACGCAAATAGAGGGGTTTTTGTGTTTTGCACTCCGCATAGCGAAAATGTGAAAATAAAAAAGACAAGGGTTAAGCCATGCGAATGGCATGGTTTCCGTGTTCTGCATTCTGCATAGCTAAAAATGCGGAAAACGGAAGGACTAGTGTTAAGTCGCAAGAATGTCAAGTTTCTGTGTTCCACATTCTGCATAATGAAAACATGGAAAGAAGAAGGAAAAAGGTGAAGTGGAAATTGGCTAGGTTTTTCCTTGATCCACATCTTGCACAGTGGAATGCGGAAGAAAGAGGTAAATATGTGAAGTGACCAGTTATTGGGGTATGCGGGAAGTAGGCTCCTATGCGAGATAGCTTCTACAACCTTATTTAAACTTAGGGAATGGCTCCAGGACTATGTTTTAGGTGCAAAAATTAATGTTTCTTACATTTTAAGCTTAAGGATGACTTATTATGAAGGATTATAGCCAAATTACTTATGAAAGAAACTATACTTGAAAAAAATTGTATATGTATTTTAAGCAGGCTGTCTAGGGATGTTACAAGAAGGACTCTAGAGCATCAATATTACTAGATTTATTATGTTGTTATGATGTTGAGCTAGTAAGCTATGGAGCATCAATACTATTTAGAATTTATATTCTTAGATTGATGTTTATCTAGGGATGTCTGTAGCATCAATACTATTTAGAATTTATATGCTTAAATTGATGTTGAACTGGTGAGATTTGGAGCATCGTGATAAGTTGTAGACTTAGTATGTTTCTTTTGATGATGAGCTTGTGGAATCCAAGGCATTGCAATTGTTTAGATTTATTATATGTTTATGTTGAATAACAATGTATTGATTAGGTGTTTAATTGATGTTGAGTTTATTAGCTCTGGACAACTATGTGTTATTAGCGATGTGATGATTATGATATTTTCATTTATTCAAAGTTTTTATTATATGTAATGATGACTAACAATGATTTAGAGATATTGCAAGTAATGGAATACGGTATATTTAATAAGATCATAAATTAAGAATCAAATGTAAATTTATGAAACCTGTAATAAACCACAATAAACTTAAATTCAGTCACGGGGGCTTCACTTGTTGGCCAATATCCTATTACGTTAGTTCATATTGTGGGTTTTAAAATTATAAAAAATCGAACCAATATATTACAGGTATTGGGGGGATGAGGCGTTTAAGGTGGGGGTGGGTAGGGTGGTTTATAAGGATTGAGGTATAAAAAGGGGTGGGGAGTTGTTACAGAAAGAAATTCCTATGGCTTGGGGTACCAAAACAGACAGCTTGACTCCAGAAATCAATCCTTTCCAATATGCAATAGAAATTAAATATCTAACACTAAAGGATCAGACCTCGTACCTTATTCCGGACGGTTGAAGTAGATCCCCGTTGAGCTTTCCAACTTCATCTTGAATTGATAGATTACTTCCTCAACAACAAGTAAACAATACAAGCATACTATATATATTGGTGTTAGATCTATTCTAGCATATATAATCAACAATGTATAAACATTTGAAAAATCCCATGGATAAAATATTCATTCAAACACACATTATTGGACAACAAAAGATATTTCTATTAATATAAAATCAGAGATTACAATGGATACAACCTCTATCTGCACGTCTGTGAATTGAAGAAACTGAATCCCCCACTTGGGCCTCCACCACCTCAATCCTCCATCTCTCGATAGCAAGCTCACAAGCAAAAGGAAAGCTTGGGAAGAACACAAAAGTGCTCCAAGGGACAAAGGGATGTAGATTCAAGCATAAGTTCTGGAAACAATGGACTATAGTTTCTTTGCTCTCAATTCTCTCATATGCCTTCAATGTACCATAGAATTCCTTATATAGCTTTTCAAAGGGGTAATGAAAGGTCGAATCCGAGTGATCTCAAGACATAGGGAAGGCCAGAAGTTAAGTGAGTTAGATCCATGTCAAGGAAAACTCCAAAAGTATTTGGATTATGCACACATCCCGATGTACATGGTTTTAGGGGTCAAACCCGTGTATACACGTGATTAGGGGTTTAAAAGTTGCGTATATCAATTTACACATTTTTTTAGGGATGGTCAAGGAAACATCAAAGGACAAAAAATGGTCCAAGGGGTCTAAGGAGTCTGCAAAGGGACAGGGCAAGGCCATACAAAGTGTGAATCACCTGGAGTGGTAAAATCAGCTATAACAGGAGGAGGTTTTAAGTATTGGGAGGGGGTTTCAACAAAAATATTTTGGGTCAATATCTCCCAAAATTAAGGGTATTCTTTAATATCCCATGATCGCACGTGCTATGTGAGAGGTTCACTCGCTGAAGTCCCCATGAATTCAGTAAAGAAGTTATGAAAAATTTGAGCTGATCACGGGGGACTCCTTACAACTTTACTGGATTTAAGTTTATTGTTCTTAAATTTATGTTTATTGTCTCATGTTTGGTAAGTTATGAATGGCATGGACATTATGTGTTTTATGATTTTATTACAAGCATGCTTTGCCGGTGTTATGTTTGTGTTATACTTATGTTCATTTTATGATGATGTGATTTTTATGTTACGTTCATGATCGTGTTATAACTTATGTGATGAGAATTGAAACATGTTGAAAAAGCAAGTCAAAATTGGCTAAAAGTACTTGGCTTGAATTACTTCCTTACAGGGAGCATGGATGAATGTTTTAGATGACATGGAAAAGACTCTATGGATAAAAATATATGGCAAGTTCATGTGCGATAAAAATAATTTTGTAAATATTTTATCTTATATCATGATTTATATCCATGTCATGTATGACTGATAGATAGTGCAGGTACATGAAAATCACAAAGTAATTTGCTTTGTTAATGAAATGAGCTCTAAAGGACTTGTTATGGAAAGGAAACAATAGGTTGGTGCAAAGAAATTATGGATTTTTTTTTTTTAAATTTTACTGATCATGTGTATGTACATGTTTTATGATAAATTTATGGAAAGAAATTGCATTGCTTGTGTAAATACATGTTTGAAAAGAAAATAGTCTTCAAGATATTCAAGCAGAGATGTTAAGGACAACAAAGAAAAGTTTGAAAAATGTAGATACAAAAAAAAATGAAAGATGAAAACATGGCTTTGAAGGAGATGAACATCGAGTATGGTATTAATATTAATGGGGGGATGTAATATCCCACTTCTTTGCTCCTATACTTGTAACTGAAAGTGTAATTGTATACACTCTTGTGGCAAGGAGCTCAAGGAAGAGGCTCCATTGATAAAACTCTATAAGTATGATTGTGAATTCCTAAGTTGTATTGTCAATTATAGACTTAGGATATTGAAGAATCGACACGACTAAAATGATAGGGCTATGGAATCCACTAGAGGGTTAAGCTGAATGGTTGAGTAGCCATGAGTCGATGACACGTGTCATCTTGGTTCCATAAGCTCATGATGAGGGAAGTGAATTGTGATGGCACTTAAGTTTATAATAGATGTATAAATTATGATTAAAGGTTAGTCATAGGTAATGACACTGAAGAAACCACTAGTTGTCGTAGGGAAAAAACAAGCTAATATGAGCTAACTAGTAGCATAAGGCTAACCAAGGCCAAGGCCTAACTAGTGACGACTAGCCATACAGGATGTGAATGTTGCAATTATATCGTTTGGGTAGTTGTTATGCTAAATTGAAAAATGTATGTAAAAGCATGTAACTATGAATAGTGAAATGGTCCAAGCAGGATTGTGTAAGGAGCATCGAAGGGTCTATGATTTCACCAAACGGGAAGGGAAAGTGGGTATAGGGGATACCAAATCCTTGCTACCATGAGAAATCACCCAATTATAACATGTGTCTTGAATAAGCCATTTATTTCTTTATTGAGTGATTAACTCAATCATTAAATGCAAGTGGGTGAGGTTGATGGAAAATTGCCTCACAGAGTTATGGAAGTATGGGGGAGGTCACAGTGTTTTCAACCATCCTTCCATCCTCTTGCCCATACTATGTGGAATTCACTCACTTTATCATGCATACATTCATTCATTGATTAATACGATTCATTCATTAATTCTTCCCATGGAATGCATTCGTTCTTCCATCTATGTACTAGTTCAGTTGTTGGGAATTCAGGGTGCATCCATGTAGGAGGCATGGGAGGACACATACATCTATGTTTTGTTGGGCATGAATATGAGCTGACCTAGAAATATAATTGGTTTCTTGATGCAAGAGAATCATATAGCTATTCCTTCACCTTGGTGGACTCATGTCCTGACACAGGGGTGGCCTTTGAATGTAAAATAATATAGGTGAGCAAAGTTCCTACGGTTGGGTGGAAAAGCACCCTTACATAGTCGATTTCTTGGATCAGTGTTTTTAAGCTAATTACCCCTATTTATTTGAATGAGAAGTGTATTTACTTGATGTCTATGTGTACCTATGATTATATTTGCGTGAATTGTGTATGTGGAGAAGTTACATCCTTTTTGTGTATGTTTATTGGCATCTGCATATATTTTGTAACTTCTGTGAAAACATAATATGAATATCATAAGCGTGTATTCATGCATTAGTCGCATGTTTGAACTGGATAAGTGTTAGTCTCCCAAATCAAAATAATTATGCAGAGTTCCATGGCCAAGATTGTAGTACAAATGCCTAAGGACATTGGGAGGATTCTCGGTGAAGAATTTTGTTAGTAGAGTGTTCATTGCCAAATTAACAAAGTTTTGATGTTTCGATGTTGATATCAGCGTCAAAAGGGTCATTGGATGGTTGTAGTTCCTCTTGGATGACTTCTAAGATCTGATGTATGTATGTTGGGGTGGGCCAATCGGAGTCGTTTTCATTGAAGAGAAGTTGTGCAGTTCTGACTTTTGACTCGTGAAGTCAGAAAAGTCGGAGTTGGAAAGTCATAGGTGATTTCATTGGAAATATTGTTTGTGGTTTCAAATTCTGACTCTCGATGTCAAAAACATTGGAGTTGACAAGTTGGGAAGTTAATAGTGAGGAATTTTTTAGAGGTTCTAATTTCTAACTTCTGATATTGAAAATATCGGATTTGACAAGTTGGGGAGATATTCATGAAGGAACTATTATGCATTTTGATTTTCGACTCTTGATGTCAGAAACTTCATAGTCGACAAGACAAGATGGGTTCAATGAAATGTAGTTTTGTGGTTTTGACTTCCAACTCTCAATATCGAAACATCAAAGTGGGCAAGTTAGGAAGGTTTGGGGAATAACCTATTTTGTGGTTTCCACTCTCGAATATCGACATACAAAAGGGGGAGGTTATAGTTGGAAAGTTGGAGATTAACTGTTGGAATTTTGTTTGTAGTTCAAATTTAGACTCCCAACGTACAAAGTATAGTAGTAAAAGTCAAGAAGTCAGAAATGGTTCGTTAATGGCCCATTTTTACGATTCAAATTTTTTTTTGATTTCCAATGTTGGAACTAACGGACAGGTTTGGAAAAGTTGAAATGATGGGAATTTGATAGTCAGGATGGATTATTACCATCAGATTTAGTTATTAAGCCAAGTTAATAACCGATTGATCAATTTTAATGAATTATTAGGCAATGTAGCCTATGGATGTCTACATTTCTGTATTTTTGGTATAATTTGGGTGATTTGGAATCCTAGATTTGGTTCATGTTCCATTTTGAAGGTGAGATTGATGATTTGGAACTTGATAGAGAGGGTTTTGAGTAAGAAAATTTGAAATCAAGTCGTTTGAAATGATTCCCCATCACCTTAAAATGAAACCGAGGTGACGGAGATGTGACACGTGATATAATCACGAATGGTTATTTGATTGTAGTGCTTCACATCACATGTGTCCACATAGGATTTCTTGTCTTCTTACCAAGCTATTGATAATGATATTGTTCTTATTGAAAACAATGCTTTTGTAAGATTAAAATGTTTGATGGTAAGGATGTTAATAGATGTAAGACATGTACGAAAACTCAAAAAAAAAAATCCGTGTGAGTTTTGGATTCTCCAGGTTAAAATTTTATTTGTGAAGGTGTCCAAGGGAAATTTTTTGTTAAACAAGGCTAGAAAAATTAGGAACCTTTACAAAATGGAAGGGAGTACACAAGTAAATGAAGTCGTGGTGTATCTGATAAAGAAAATGAGTCTTCTCATTTATGGTGTTGACAATTGAGGCATATGAGTGATAAACCATAGGTTACTACCAAATTTAAAATCTTAGTAATTGAATTTTTCCAAGAAAGCATTGTTCTTTTGGGAATCCATGCCCACTGTTGCCCCGGACGAATCTTAGTGACCTCCTAGTATAGGTTGTGTTAACCAAAACCACCGGATGAATGGAAACTGTCTGTTTCTATCCACCGGTTCACCGGAATAAAATGTATAAATAAGAGGCTTGGGGTCTCATTTGGGGAGGGGGTCATTGAGTCTTAGCGATTCGCATGAGCAAGTAGTCCGCTCTGCTAGGAAAGTCTTGAGCAAGTGTTCGCTCGGCTTTGTGTTTGTGTCATCGAGTCTGTATTATGAGCAAAGTATGCTCTGCTGGTTGGCGTCCTGCTAAAACACAGCATCAGAAATGCTTCTGTAAGTCATTCTGTAAGCGTGTGTAAAACTTAAGTATGCTCTGAGACTTGGGTTTAACCTATAAGATCTCATCAGAACAAGTTGTCTGTATATTGTTCTGCAATCGCAGTGATGACTGTCGCCCTCTGACAGCGATCTGCTTTGTCTGTAACCTCTGTAATTTCACTGTTACTCGGCTTCTGTAAAAATACTGGTCCTTCTGGAATAATATGTTGTTATTTACTGTCATTCCAAGTGTTATAGCCATCTGTATTGTTTTATATCAGTAAAATATTGTTGCGAGAATTAATGAGTATAGTTGCTGATAATGTCAATACTACAAGTATTACTTAAATGAAAAATAGCTCCTACTTGTATACTCGTGTGATACAGTCTGTTATCATCTGGTTTTAAGCCCAGAGGATTTTACAGAACGCACAGTTCCTACAAGCAGTACTTATTCATTTATCAAGCTTGTATAAGGCAACAATCTGTGTGTCATGTCCTGGTAGAGTTGGTATGAGGATTTCCTAAAGTCTAAAAAGGTGTACAAAGTGTGCGAAAGCTTGAAGACTATCGATCGCTGGCAAGTTGGTATCAGAGCCACGAGTCTTCTCAAATTCTGCAAGTTATTACTGTAAGCTTTCTGCAACTAATCTTACTGTTTCATGAATGTTGATAGTATGCTAGACATAGTGGTATCTTGTAGGCAATCGAAAATGGGTTGCTGAGGTTTATTGAAGTGTATCCAAAGGGTTAAGAAAGGTCTTAAGTTTGGGTAATAGCCGTGGATAGGCACCATAAATCCCTATGAAAGTAGACCGAGTGTGAGTGAAACCCTTATTCAGATGGATCCTTCAATGGATATCGCTACTCACCCTGTTCTAGACTGTCAGTAGGAAGGGAATGGTGAAGTCTCCCTTGCTGAAAGAAGATCTTCCTTCGCAGAATGTTCTACATCTGAATCCTCATCATTAGTTATTCATATTGATAACTCTAATCCCTCTGTAGACTGGCAACTACCTACCATGCTACCAAAGGATGTATATAAACTCTCTCTCTGGAAATATATTGCTTGTCAACAAATCCATTTATCCTCTGTAGATATCTCCTTCACTGATAAACAAGAGCCTGTACATATTAACCTCTTAGATAAGTCTTAGATTGACTGGGCGAAAAGGCAAGGATAAAAATATGCTCATCTTGGAGCCATACGCCTAGGTTTAGGTCCTCTTGTGCGTCCCTACCTACCAGTGTCATCTTTATGTGTAGCCGTAGACACTAGACATAATGACTTTGCTCATGCTGTTATTGGCGGATTTACTGCTCCTCTGCATCAAGGCCCTGCTTATGGCACTATTTTCCCCAACTATAGTGTCAGTCTAGATGATCCTTACATCTATGACCTTCTGAAAGCCTATGTTCTCCCTCAAGGATTTTCTATGCAATCTGGATCTCGAATTATTCAGCTTAAAAGTTTTGTCTGTGTAAGATTTGGTAATGACACTCTTCCTCCTATGCAAAAACATGTCTACCAGAGTTCGCACCTCGTAAGCATGGTGGAACAGGATAAATCCAAGAATGCTCAACCAGTTACTTTAGACTGGACAGGCATTAACTACCCACAGCAATGGGAAGTTAAATATTCTGAGCTAAGGGACATAGAAAAAACCAGACAGGCTTTAGCCACCAGACCTTTAAGTTTTAATAGATCTACAAGTTCATTCAGATATCCAGATAGCTCTCCTGCTCCTTCATTCTCTTCTCTTCCAAGATCTACTTCTGTCTCTTCTTCATCCTCTGCTTCGAGTCAGCTTAATCAGCCCAGACTCCATACAGGATATACAGGCCCTTCAGAACACACTGGACAACATAAAGACTGTCAAGCCTGTAAAAAGAATCTACAAGCACTACAACATTATAAATACAGACCCACTTTGGGAATGTTTACCCTGCCAAGACAGAACTCTGAAATAGAAGCCACAATCCAAAACAGAAAATCTTTTGTTCCAGGAAGAAATTTGCCTGATACACCTTTTAGGCAATATTCCCATGACGGCCAGATAAAAAGAGAATACCTACCACATAAGTCCTCTGGTCCAGATGACTCTGTGTCAGATGAAGTAAAGTTGGCCAACTGGGGTAATTTGCAGCATCAAAAGACTGCAAGAAACCTGGACGATATGGCGATGGATCTTTTACAGATCAAAAAGACTGTCTTAGATGAAAAACAACAAGTGTCTATAGTTGAAACAAAAATTGACCATTCTTTGTCAGATTCAACTAAAATAAAGTCTATTGTAATTAAAGAAGCAGAAAAGCTTGAAAAAAGACTAGAGAAAATTGAGGAACTGCTCAATAAAATCACTGGTCTAAAACCTAAAGTTCCTGTTGTTAATCCTATGGCTCTTTCTCTGGCTGCAAAAGGATATGAGCCAAAGAAACCCACTATTCCTCTTTTAGAAAGAAGCTATTCCTTTGGAATGTTTAGTGGAGTTCCAGAAGAGTCTGCCGATGAAGATAATAGACCTAACTTTGACTTCGAACAGACTGATCAGGACTTAGAAGAAGTCCATGAATGGGTCAAAGCATTGAAAACCCTGCCTCCATCTCTTGAGCCACATTACCTGCAAATGATGTCTGGACATCCCGCTGAGTCTTCGGGATCTTCTCATTTAGTGTTACCTCCTCCAAATAATGATACAGCAATGCCTACTGCCTCTAGTGCTCCTCATTTTAGCACAAACTTTGGTATTGGATCCATAAGTAACATTATTTCCCAGATGCCCGACCACCCTGTGATTAATATTGATTGTCAATCCAGGGATGAAATCAAATCAGCTATCCAGTTGCTATATCATTGGACCATCTCTTAGAGATTAAAAATGCCTCTTTAATTGGTCAACACTTAGGTGGTATGATAGTAGCCGGATTTGTTGGTTTAGTCTCAGATTGGTGGGAAAACCTTCCAGCAAATGCTAGAAATGGAATGCTGTTCGCTGATGATGGTGATCAGCAAATACTCAAGGCTCTTGGTAAGCAATTTCATGGAGAAGATGAAATGGATGAAAGAGATCATTATGCCTCACTTTTCATGACTGCAAGGTTGTGCAATTTAGCCCAAGTTGAAGAATATTTTTGCTACATGCAGAAGTTGCTGATCAGAGCAGGTAAAGCAAATGACCCCG
>LPNX011154757.1:0-25100 GCA_001517045.1 Pseudotsuga menziesii | reverse complement strand
AGATCATTATGCCTCACTTTTCATGACTGCAAGGTTGTGCAATTTAGCCCAAGTTGAAGAATATTTTTGCTACATGCAGAAGTTGCTGATCAGAGCAGGTAAAGCAAATGCCCCCGNAGAGAGTTGAAAAAGATATCAAAAGGCATCAGTCTATGTTTTCACCATCATTCTGCAAGAAAGTTGCTCAGATGCCAGATTGGGGTTGTGGAGCACACAACCGAGGACATTTACAGTCTCACTGTACTTGTTCTTCCAAAAAGAATAAAAAGGGCTATTTCACTAGTGAACCCAAATATCACTATCCAGACAAGCCCTTGAAGTATAAACCTTTCAGAAAGTCTAAGCACTACTCTAAGAAGCAAGCTTCTTCCAAGACCTTGCCCCGTAGATTCATCAAACGAAGATCTACTAAAGCCACAGAAAAGGGTTGTTTTCTGTGTGGACAGCCGAGGCATTGGGCTAAGAATTGTCCTAAGAAAAAGAAGATCCCTAAAGTTGCTGCTTTCTGTGAAACTCTGGATTCCAGATGGTGGGATCATCCAGAGTCAACCTCAAATCCATCAGCCAAAATCCTTTATTTTCCTTCTGAAGATTCTGGCTCCTCAGATTCTGAATCTGATTTTGAAGCTCAGCCTACTTTGAATAAATTTGATCCTTCTTCTTCCTCTTCAGAGTCTGAATCGGAACCAAATTTAGGGGGGTATGAGGTCCCTAAATTTGAATTTAGTCTCCAGATGTTCAGAATGTCTCCTCAGCAAGACATAGAGAAAAAGATTGCAGCCATTGATCTGCATCTATCTAAGCTCCAAGCTTACCAGTATCAAGAAAGAGGATACCTAGAAGAAGAAAAGAAGATTCTACTGCAAGAACTTGAATCAAACAAAGGAAAACAGAAAGTAGAATATTCTAAATCTATTTCTTATAACCCTGCTGATCTATATAAGGATTATCAAGGAGACCATGAGTCTAGACAACAGTTTAGAAGAAGTAGAATGGCCAAGCTGAGATTAGAAATAAAAGAAAAACAGAAACAGCTAAGACAGTTGTGCTCAGAAATAGAAGAACTCAAGAGTGCAGTCAAAGTTATACAGATAGAAAGGGATCAATCTTCTGATGAAGATTTAAGCAAGCACTATGACAGTGCTATGAATATTGAAAGCATAGAAGAACAGAAGGAAGAGAATACACCTCCTGCTTCTCCTCCTGAAAGAAACATTCAGTTATCTATGCTTACTGGACCAAAGATGTATATTTCTGTACAGTTTATGCCTTGTGAGTATAAGCCATATACTCTAAGTTGTTTTGTTGATTCTGGATGTCAAGTGAATTTAGCTAAAGGATCAGCTATACCTCATTTCTATTGGGAAAAGACTAGAGATGGGGGTGCAGCCATTAATGGTAGACCTATTCCTTTGCAAGCTAAATGTAAAAAGTTTCCAATCCAGATTGGTAATGTGTGTGATCAAATTAGTTTGTACAGAATGGATGATGTTAGTGAAGATTGTGTTTTAGGTTCTTTATGGCTTCAGAAAGTCAGTCCGTATTTGGTTAATCATGATAAGATGACTTTCACTTGTAAATTAAATGGCCAATTTGTTACTCTTCCAATTTCTTTCCAGCCTGTCAGAAAATGCAAAACAATTGAGCCTCCTGTTATAGTTTAGCCTCCTCTAGCTCAGTTGATGAAAATGGAAAGATGCAAAAGCTTCTCAGAACTAAATGGAGTTAAAGTTCTAGAAAGCATCTCTGCAAAACTTAAGAAAGACTGTTGCTCAGAAATCCTGAATGCCTTCTGGACTAGAGAACAGTACTTTGTCTCACTGCCCTTAGATCCTCACCTAAAAGTCAAACCTATGAAAGCATCTGCAGCATTAATGTCTCCAAGTGAAGTGCAGTTTTGTGATGCTTAGATCCAAGAGTTACTAAAGAAAGGTTTGATTGAGCCTTCTAAAAGCCCATGGGCATGTAGAGCGTTTGTTGTAAATAAACATGCAGAGCAGAAAAGAGGGAAACCAAGATTAGTGGTAAACTACAAGCCACTAAATGCAGTATTACAAAAGGTAAGATACCCTCTACCAAATAAAGCTAGCTTACTCCAAAGAATAAATGGATGTACTATCTTTAGTAAGTTTGACATGAAATATGGTTTTTACCAGATAGGGATTATTCCTAAAGATAGATACAAAACAGGCTTTGTCGTGCCTCGTGGTCAATACCAATGGCGTGTGCTTCCCTTTGGTATTAATAATGCCCCTTCAGAGTTCCAGAAGTGGATGGAAGATATATTTAGAGAATTTAATTGGGCATTGGTTTATATAGACGATGTGCTTATCTGTTCTAAGAGTTTGCAGGAACATCAGAGGCACCTGCAAAAGTTTTATGAACTCGTCTATAAACATGGATTGGTTTTATCTGAGTCAAAAATGGAAATAGGGAAAACCAATATTGAGTTTCTTGGTTTTAAGATTGATACAGGTCAAATTCTTCTGCAAGATCATATCCTAACCTGTTTCAATAAGTTTCCCGAGGTTATAACAGATAAAACTCAGCTGTAGCGTTTTCTTGGTTCATTGAATTATATCAGACCTTTCTATAAGGGTCAAGCAGCTGATATCCTTGTACTTCAAAAGAGACTAAAGAAAAGTCCACCTCCTTGGACAAAAGAGATGACAGCAGCAGTTCAAAATATAAAAGAGAAGGTTATGAAGCTGCCGTCATTATCCCTTCCTACCGGTGATGGTCAATTAATTATTGAAACCGATGCTTCATCAAACACATGGGGTGGAGACCTATTAGAAGCTGCCAACGGTAGAGAAAATATTTGTGGTTATGGCTCAGGATCGTTTAAAGGCGCTGAATTAAACTATCCCTCTAGCCACAAGGAAATCTTGGCGGTCAAGAAGACTGTACAACATTTTATTTTATTCTTGAAACCTGTCAAATTTATCATAAGAACTGATCTCAAGATTATGCCAGGCATGTTCAAGAATGAAAGTTTAATGGCATAAAATAGTAGCAGAATACTGAAATGGTTTGCTTGGTTATCAAGTTTTGATTTTGAAATTATTCACAAACCAGGCTATCTAAATTGTTTGGCTGACATGCTGACCAGGGAATCTGCAGTACCGAAACTGCCAAAAGCTTTGAACATGTTTTCTGCTGATGATTCTAGTTCTAGAGCTGGTGACAATTACAGAGATCATGATAAAGGAAAAGCTCCAATGACTGAAGAAGAGATTGCTGCCGAAGAAGAAGAAATTGCAGCAGCAATGAAGAAAATGGCTCGTGAAGAGTTATTAGAAAAAGAAGGATTATTTATCCTTCCGTGGGATAACACTTTCCCAAAGGAAGTGCGTATCCAGTCCCTTGAATATGCTTCAACTGATGAGGCAAAAAGATTTCTGCAGCTAACACTGATAAAGCAAATCCAATCATCTCCTCTGAAACTGGAAATATTACAACGCTGGGAAAAAGATGCATTTCTCAGTTTTGAGCAGGCAGAAAAGAAATTAGCAGAATGTAGAGAAATCTGTTTGGATCATGATGGTGAAAGTAATATTTATATTGACCTTGGTGCTGGAAATCTCAGATGGACATCATTCAATCTCATTCTGCAGTGTTGTAGAGAAAATAGGGAAATATTCATATGTGCTGATCCAGACAGTCTCAGGCATGATACGAAATGGTTAGGTTGGACTGACATCTTCCTTGACATGTTCTGCCCTCGCAACGATTGGGAGAATAGAAAGGCCAATTTTATTCTTCATCTTAAAGCAGACATGGAAGTTGCTGCCCGAGAAAATATGTGGTTCAAATTTAAATTGATCCACGAAGGAGGTTCCTACAAACCCTTGGAGCATCGCATCTATGCTCAACAAAAATTTATCAGAAGAACTGTTTCAGGGAACCACATTGAATCCAGGGTGACTACAAGGGAAATACCCCTGGATTACAGAGTTGAATCTCTCTTTAGGGGAGAGTTTGTTTATGAACCAGAGTCTCAAGGATTGTTTAAAGGCTTAGATGTCGAGCGGTGCTTTGGTTATGATCTTTATCCACCACCATCTCCACCAGATATGTCCGAAGAAGAACACTTTTGGCGAACCTATGCTGAAGGACAAGGATGGGATTCTGATGACTCAGAAATTTGGGAAATGTTACAAGGGAGAGATCCCTATGACTAGGCGGAAGCAGCGGTGGACCTTTTTGAAGGCTGACTGGACCAGTATTGTCCAGATTGTAGTCTTTCGGGCCGACAATGGTGTCCGACAGTTTTCATGGATTCTGACAAAACCTCCACAGTGTAAATATTCGTGTCATTATTCTGCCATGGGCCAAAGATGCTCCACCTTGTACCTTGTTTGTCTTTTGTCGGCCATGACAGATAAAGCCAGGTCCGCGTAATGTCGGAAGACTAATTAAGGGATGAGATAACAACACGTGGTAGTCCCTACTGTTGCCCCAGACGAATCTTAGTGACCTCCTAGTATAGGTTGTGTTAATCGGAACCACCGGATGACTGGAAACTGTCCGTTTCTATCCACCGGTTCACCGGAATAAAATGTATAAATAAGAGGCTTGGGGTCTCATTTGGTGAGGGGGTCATTGAGTCTTAGCGAGTCGCATGAGCAAGTAGTCCGCTCTGCTAGGAAAGTCTTGAGCAAGTGTTTGCTCGGCTTTGTGTTTGTGTCATCGAGTCTGTATTGTGAACAAAGTATGCTCTGCTGGTTGGCGTCCTGCTAAAACACAGCATCAGAAATGCTTCTGTAAGTCATTCTGTAAGCGTCTGTAAAACTTAAGTATGCTCTGAGACTTGGGTTTAACCTATAAGATCTCATCAGAACAAGTTGTCTATATATTGTTCTGTAATCGCAGTGACGACTGTCACCCTCCGACAGCGATCTGCTTTGTCTGTAACCTCTGTAATTTCACTGTTACTCGGCTTCTATAAAAATACTGGTCCTTCTGGAATAATATGTTGTTATTTACTGTCATTCCAAGTGTTATAGCCATCTGTATTGTTTTGTATCAGTAAAATATTGTTGCGAGAATTAATGAGTATAGTTGCTGATAATGTCAATACTACAAGTATTGCTTAAATGAAAAATAGCTCCTACTTGTATACTCGTGTGATACAGTCTGTTATCATCTGGTTTTAAGCCCAGAGGATTTTACAGAACGCGCAGTTCCTACAAGGAGTACTTATTCATTTATCAAGCTTGTATAAGGCAACAATCCGTGTGTCATGTCCTGGTAGAGTTGGTATGAGGATTGCCTAAAGTCTGAAAAGGTGTACAAAGTGTGCGAAAGCTTGAAGACTATCGATCGCTCGCAAGTTGGTATCCATGTCGACATAAGTCTAAAACATGTAGTCATAAAAGTAAGGGTATCCTCGATTATAGTGATTCAAATGTTTGGGGGCCATCCCCTACAATTTCTTTTAGACAACCATCAATTTTTTTGAAATTTATCAATGATTGCTCTAGAAAGACATGGATCTATATTCTCAAAATAAAGGATGATGTGTTTAATGTATTTAAGTAGTTAAGATATTTGGTTGAAAAGAGAATTGGATGACCAATCAAGTGTTTAAGAATAGATAATGGAGGTGAGTTCACATCTTTGGAATTTGAAAATTATTGCACGGAAGCTAGGATCAAAAGGCATAAAACAACAATTTGCTATCTAGTAAATTGGACACCATATGTTGCAATAGACTATAATATCCTTAAAAGGTATGAGCAAGTCATTCTTGTAACTAAACAATTTTTGGTTTTAATGCTTAAATGTTCTTATTTCTAAAAATCAACATTCTAAGTTGGACCTCAAATCAAAGTTCAATATATATTTACTGGTTTTGGTGATGGAGTTAAGGGATCTATACTATGAGATCCTACAACCCACAAAATCATTATTAACAAATATTTCTTGGAGCACATGCATAGAAAATGGTACAAGAAATTTGATTCCTTCATGCTAAGCCAAAATTTTACAAGTAGTGACTATGACTAGTGTTTAATTCAAAATTTTGAAAAATGGTATATTCATTATCTTGGTGCTATATGTGAACAATATGCTTGTAGCAAGCAAAGAATGGTTGAGATCAATAGGTTAAAGGATTGATTGACTATGATATTTGATATGAAGGATCTAGGAGCAAGAAAAACAATATGGGGAATAGAAATAAATAGAGACATGAAACATAGTAAGTTGTGATTATTACAACAAAAGTGTGTGAAAAAAACACTCATGAAAGTCGCTATGAAAAAGTAAAACTAGTAACTATCCCTTTTCCTTTGTGCTTTAAGATTTCTTCAAGTTTATATCCTAGTAACAAATAATAAAATGATTATATGTCTCATGTACTATATGCTAGTGCATTAGGAAGTTTAATATATGTGATGGTATGTGGAAGACTAGATATTTCACATTTAGTTGGTGTTGTTAGTAGATACATGGAAAATCTAGGTAAAGAGCATTGGGCAAGAGTGAAATGGGTGCTTTGTTATCTTAGAGACACATGTGGTTATTGTTTCACATCTAATCGTTTTGAATGATTCACTTTGTGGATATGATGATTCATGTTTTGTAGGGGGTTTGGAGAAAATGAGATCTATAGGTTATGTTTTTACTCTTGCAGGTGGACCTAATATCAAAGATTTAAGAAACATTGGCTTTATCCACTATGGAAGTTGAATATATAGTTGTCTCAAATGCATGCAATGAGACGATTTGGTTAAAGGGTTTATTGGGTGAGTTTGGAAAAGTGAAGAACAAGGTAAATGTATTATGTAATCGTCAAAGTGGTAGCCGTTTGGCTAACAATCTGGCTTATCATAGTAAGACTAACCATATTGCTATTAAATACCATTTTGCAAGATAGGTTATTGATGGAGGTAGTTCTTGACACACGCCATACTCAAGAAAATTGAGCAGATATATTTACAAAGCAATTACTCTTAGAGAAGTTGCAGTGGTGTTTGGCTTCCCTTGTCTTGTAGATAATGTGGTGCATAGGCTTTTAAAGCGAGTTATTAGGTAAATTGTTATCAAGGTGGACATTGTTAGAATTATAACACTAATCTACAACAAAAAATTTATGGTTAAAAACAAATTAAGGTAGATGGTTCATGTAATGGTGGTACTTATGTTGAAGTAATTATATATTAATGTATCCACGAGAGGCATTGAAATATAATTCTATGTAAGTTGTGGTATGGGTGATTGTAATCTTTACCTCTAATAAGAATACAAACACCTTTTCATGTGGATTATTGTCAAAGTTTTACCACTTAAAATCTGTCAATTAGATTGTCATCATGTTGTCATGTTTAATTGAGACGAATCTTCTTTGTGAGCTCAAGCTATTCACAACACGAATCACTGCATTATAAGCCTTTTCCCAAGCATTTCTATCCTCCAAGCTACTTAAGCATCTGATGCGCATGTAGCTCATGTTTTTCACATCAATCACTACATGATAAGCCTTTTCCGAAACTTTGAGTCAACATTTCTATCCCCCAGGCTACTTACACATCTAATGTGCAAGTGGCTACAGCTTCAACATGCTCTTTGGCAGTCTTTCCAACATTGTTTTAATATTTTCACCAAGCTTATGATTCAGCGTTACATTTGGATCTCCCATGAGGTACTTGTTTTAAAATTCAATTATGATTTGTTCCCTATGAGATCAGGTAGACCTTGTTTGAGAGCTTCCACAACAACGTCTTCATGCTCTAAGTTATTTATTTAAAATTTCATTATGATATGTTGCCTATTTAGTGACATGATTTTGCGACATGAGGTTGCCTTGTTTAAGACAGCGCCTTCATTGATGCTTTGGCGGTTGAACACACGTTGTTGTGACATGAGGTTGAGTTGTTTGAGAGCTTCCTTAGACAAGCCTTCAAGCTCAAGGTTTTATTTTTATTTTTAAATTCAATCCTATTTTGTGACATGAGGTTGACTTGTTTGCGACCACTTCCGTAAACAACGCCTTCATTCATGCTGTAGAACGTTTGTTTGTTAGCATTTCCGTAAACAACGCCTTTATTCATGATGTAGCTGTTGAACTTTAGGTTGATAAATGTCTTGACACTTGTACCTTAATTTTCCTTCTGCCCAACTCCCGAGTCCCCACGGGCAGCGTCAACTTCACCTCTACGCTAATTTTCCTTCTGCCCAACTCCCCACGGACAGCGTCAACTTCACCTGTTGGTACAATTATCACAAAACAGCAGAAAGCTACATATTTAAACCGAGTGGTCTAACTAATCGACGATTTCGCCTGGAGTTTTTCTTCTCCATTAGATTACTTTTTACTTCTCCATTAGATTACTTTTTACCGGACACCGTCCAGTTTATTCTGACAGCGGTATTGTCTGCCACTGACGTTAGCAACATGTCTCTCATATCACCATTTTTTACAAGTCTCCATTTTGAAATTTGAAATTTCAAAGGCGCGCTCTATCCTCTTCTCCATGAATACATTATACCAGTGACTTCTGCCTCACGAAGTGAATGAATCAAAACCATTACAATAACAGAAAAATAGTAGTTGATGAAGCCATGGCAATTAGATCTAGAAGTGTCCAACTAGAAGGGCTGTAGCTCTGAGCTCTGTTCTAAACAGGAGTTGGAAATGGTTTTTGGATGATGAGATTTACTCTGCTATAAATAGGAGACTTGGCACTTGTTCTTGGATGAGAACCTTTGCTCTGCAAATAGGGGAGTTGGCATTCACTGAAAATAAAAGAATAATCTAAAATAAATAGTAAAATATTCAACAAATTGTGAGTCATAATAATAATATTACAAGATTTTTACACGGCTGAGAACTCCCCTTTCTCTTTGAATGCTTTCCCTTTTAAAGAAAAACGTTGAAGAATTTCAAGTAACTGCCTCAACTAAACAATTACAACGGATTCTTATTACAGATTTTACAAAAACTTTTTAACTCAAACCATCCTTGTACATTTTCCACATGTGATGAACCTTGAGTAGTGGTTTGGAAAATACAACCGTATCTTGGAATCATCCTTGGTGCTTGTGAGTAATTATTTTTTCATCAATCAACTCATCAAACATGTTTTGTATTTACAATATAGGTGTTTGAAATAAGCACAGATTTCATGTTTTACATCGAACTTTTCGGGTCCACAAGAGTAGGTGATCTCAGTCTCCATCATTAATTTCATCATTAATACCTAATTGCAGAGAGTATTTGTTTGATTTTCAAGCGTCCTTTAAGTTTAAGTTTTATCCGTTAAGAATAAATATACAAACTAGTATTATCATTTTTGTTTATTAATGTTATTTTATTTAAGAATAAATATGTATGCTAAAATAAATGTGCAAACTAGCAACAGAGACATTTTGTATTGTGTTCCTCTCATCCACCTATTCATCTACCTGGTCATTGAGCTTGGTTAACTATCGTAACATTATTGGGATTCATTCACTTCTAAAAAAAATTATTCTAAGACTCCCTCATAATTTTATTAAATCGTAATGGTTCATGCTTCAACATATCAGACAGGCCCATCAAAATTCACACAAAGTCTAGGAAATTAAAATTGATAATTTCGCAACACAAACGCCTCTTGCATGTCACAATTGAATATTAAACAAAAACCCAAAAGCCATGCCAACTCCCCTATTTGCAGAGCAAAGGTTCTCCTCCAAGAGCAGGTGCCAAGTAGCAGGGTAAATCTCCTCATCCAAAAACCATTTCCAACTCCTGGTTAGAATAGAGCTCAGAGCTAGAGCCCTTCTAGCTGGAGATTGAATCGCCATGGCTTCATCAACTACTATTTTTCTGTTATTGTAATGGCTGTGATTCATTCACCTGGAAAGGCAGAAACCACTGGTATAATGTATTCATGGAGGAGAGGATAGAGCGGCCTTTGAAATTTCAAATTTCAAAATCCAGACTTGTAAAAAAAGGTGCTATTAGAGACTGTTGTACGGCGGTCAGAGTAAACTGGACGGTGTCCGAAAAAGTAATCTAATGGACTGTTGTACGGCGGTCAGAGTAAACTGGACGTTGTCCGAAAAAGTAATCTAATGGACGATTGCCGGGCAAAATGATCGACTAGTTAGACGACTACTATTTAAACACCCGACTCCCACTCTAGCTCTTTTTACAGATGCATAAGCTCTGAACCCCAGCGATACACCAGCCTCTCTAGCAACCGACTGGGGTCAATCAAACGCCCTTCATTGTCTATTTCTATAAACTCGATCAGCTGTGTGTCCCTCGCATGGCTTTTGAAAAACTTAAAACCCTGCAATAACTTCAAAGTTCACAGGCATATCTGTTGGCCAGCCATTCAACATAAAGTGGAATCCATTTTACCTCAATGCCCTCTCCGCAATCAGGGTACGCTTGCTAATAGGAAACACAAGCTATGCCATCGATTACCTATTCCTCGCCTGTGTATGGGAATCTATATAATTGTACTTTATCAGTGGATTTCATAAACAAAGTTGTGTATTTGTGATTGTTTGCCAATTTTTTCTTAGATGGCTATTTCCATTCCCTAACCAAAAACTACTTTGTTTCCCCTCAAACAACTTTCATTCAGTAACCAAAAACTACTTTGTTCCAAGTTATTATTTTCCCATGTTTGGAATCTTTTGGGTTTCCCCTCACCATTAATACCTTTTGACAGACTCTTTCGCAACTTTTGGGCAGCCTTCCATCCTCAATCTGATGGACAGAATAAAGTTGTCAACCACAGCTTAGTCTATGTACTCTGTACCTCTTATAGTAAGACCAAGCATTGTGATTCTTATCTCCATGTATTGCAACACAATTATAACAAGAATGCCCATCGCTCTACTGGAATTTCTGTGTTATCAGTCATTTGCACCGTATGAAATTCCAGTCACTTTGTTGCCTTCTGCCTCTCGAAAACAGTGAACCCAAGAGCAAGAGGCCTCCTCTTTTGTCAGCTCTCCGCCACTAAACCCAACAACAACCAGCGTCCTCTTTTGTGTGAAAGCTATTTTCTATCCACTTCTAGGTTGTGGAAGCGTTGGAGAATTCCAATGCCCTCTACAAAGCTTTGGACGACCATCAGAGGCTCCGAGTGCAGTTTCAGGCTGGAGATCGTGAATGTTTACAAATGGACAAATTTTGCTTCAAGGGGTGGCGCCAACACACTTAAACAACAAACACTATCTACAATAGATAATAAAGGTTTCGGAGTGTCAACTTTCCACTCAACAACTTCTGGTTCAAGTGATATGTCAAGTCCAACATTGGCCGGCTTAAGGGGACAAAAAAATTTTAAAAAATTTCAGAGGTATGAGACATATTTATGACCAAACTGATAGTGAGAACAATGTTGGTCTGATTTCTCTTTTTCATTACTTTCACAAGTAGATGGTCCATTTTACTTTTAAGATGCAATTAAAGATGAAAAATGGGTGTACATGTAATACATGAAGAAATTGATACTACAGAAAACAATCATACATAAGAGTTAGTAAGTCTTCCAAAATGAAAAGATCTAATAGAATTAAAATGGGTATACAAAACCAAGTTAATTGTAAAAAGTGATGTGCAAAGAATAAGTCAAGGCTTTTAACTAAGGATGACTTATTCATAGCAGCATCTGATTGATTATAATGAGACATTTGCTCCAGTATGAATATTGGGCACCATGAGAACAATACTTGCAATAGTAGCTCAAAACAACTGGCTTGTTTATCAAATAAATGTAAAATCAACATTTTTGAATGGTTACCTTAAATAATAAGTGTATGTGGAGCAACCACCACACTATGGGATCCTAATCCAAGAAGTCTACAAACTCAAAAAAGCATCTTAATTCAAGAATACTACAAACTCAGAAAAACACTCTATGGACTTAGGGAACACCCAAGAGCATAGTAGAGCCAAATTGATTCATATCTCTTACAAAATGGCTTTAATAGGTGTATAGGAAAATATGAATGAACAAGGTCAAATTATAATTGATGATTGGATATTCATAGGTGACTTATCCATTAGTAATGAGCCTACACTATATGCAAATATGAATGAACAAGGTCAAATCATAATTGTATGTTTATATGTTGATGATTGGATATTCATAGGTGACTTATATCTATTGATTTGTTCAAAAAACATCAAAAAACAATTTGAAATAACTAATTTGGGCATAATGAAATATTTTCTTGTCATTGAGGTGTATCAAAATGAAAATGGTATATTAGTCTCTCAAAAAAAATATTCAAATGATATTTTGGAAAGGTTTAACATGAATAATTGCAAATAAGCTCCAACACAAATTGTGCTCAGATTGAAGTTAAGCAAAGATGATAAGGGATCCAACATTCATCCAATATTGTATAAACCACTTGTAGGTAGTATCATGTATTTAACCACAACCAGTTTGGTACATAATACATGCAATATGTCTTATTTCAAATATCATGAAATCCCGAAAAGGATTTTATTAAAAAAATGTTTTTAAGATATGTGGATGGAACAAAAAATCATGTAATTCAATATTCAAGGTCCAATGAGTTCAACATGGTAAGATACATAGAAACTAATTGTGCTGGTAGCATTGATGAATAAGGTTTCATGTGATTCCAAGAAACAACCTATCGTCACACTTTAATATGTAGAGTATGTACCAACAAGAAAATCAAGTCAAGCAATTTGGATGAAGAGAGTCTTTAAATAATTGAGGAATGAACACTTGAAGAATCAACAAATAGTGACAACAATTCAGCACTAGCACTCTCCAAGAATAGAGTATTTCACAAAAGGAGTGACTTGGATATTGACACAATATATCATTTCATTATAGAGTTGAGTAACAATGGAGATATCTTTTAACATTTTTGAGTTTAGATAAGTTTACGAATATTTTGTACAATTATTTTTCCCAAGGCATTGTGGAAAAAGGGGTGTATCAAAAAGATCATGTGAATTCCATAGAAGGAAGTAGTTGTGATTAAGGAGTGTTGGAAATAATCCCAACGACAAGTCTTTAGTTCTCTGTTGGTACAAAGTATTATCTAGTTCATCTTGTGTGTGATCCAACTCAACTCTAATTCCATTCTCTGCATCTTGGACAATCATAAATTTGAAATTGTATTGCATATCCCAAAAACATATTTTCCCATAGGGAAAAATACTCAAACATTAAATGTAATTAATTGGTTTTTATTTTATGTTTGTGTGATGGGTTCATATGGTGGTATGTAATTATTTTTCAATGTTTTCATCTTATTAGTAGTTCCTCCATAATTAGTTTTTATTATCCCTTTTCCTTCACCTTCAATAGAGATAACTATTTATATACACTACTACCTTAACGTGGTTATTTTAGTAGTCTTTAACACAAATATTTTTTAGATCTTTGAAGATATAAAATTTAGAGTTAATATTTTGTTCAACATAGTGATCCTATTGTATATATTGGGCATTTCCTCTAAAGTTCACATAATTTTTGGTCATTCTAACTATTATTCTGAAACCATACTTGTTGGTCTCAAAGACCACAAAGTCCAAGGCCTTCATTACAAAGTAGAGAAACAAAGTAACAAAAACAAAGAAACAAATTTCAAATCCTTCATTGCAACTAGCCATGGAGAATGTATGTTCATCATATTCATTAAGAGAAGTCTAGGATTCCTTGTACTAGATGTTGTTGAAGGTCTAACCCCTTAGCTTGTTCAAAAGAAAAAGTAACCTTATTTATCTATGTTGAATATGTAGCATTAGTCATTAATTAGTAAAAGTTGAACCCATTGAAAATACCTTATTCCTGTTCACAAATGAATGGGTATCCTCTATTTCTACAAAGCCACTTCATCATACTATAACTTGATAGAATTTTTTTTTTTAAATCATACACACTAGGGCCGAAAAACCTATTTTCCTACCACCACTCATTTGATAATAAAGAGTTTAAATCTTAGAAAACTATACCAAATATCAAGTTAAAACTACTCAAGATGGAACTCTTTGCATTGAAAATCTCCAAACACTAAAAATCTATGGTAGTCTATGAGCTATAGAAAAGGTTATTCAAGGTGAAAGACTTGGTAAGCATTTCTCTTTACCCAACTTACAAGTCACCCAAAAGATTAACCAAAAGAAGGTGCATATTGCTGCAATAAATACTCAAACCCTAATGCATAATAGAATGAAAAAAATGTAAGTAATGTTGCTTAGAATTTGTAATTCCATTGTTGGTTGAGGAAAAAGGTTTATTGTGACATGAAACAACATGTTCCTACATTTTAAAAATAAACTTGTCTTTTGAGTAACGTCTACATGGCTTGAAAGTTGGTATTTGTGGAATATAATTAACAAACTTAATTTTAGAAAAAAAAATGAATAAAGCATTCAAATTCAATGAAAAATAAATTAAAAGAATAGTGGTAAAGAGAATCCTATTGGACATTCAACCAATTCATCAACAACCAATTCATCAACCTCTCCTCTTTCATTGCATTCTCTTCAAAAACCAGTGCATGCAATTGGATGCTTATTAATGATACCTCAAACAAACAACAATCCATTGTTACTCTAACCCTAAAATATAGAGAATTAATCACATAATATTAGCAATGAAGCTTGATAACTTCTCCATATTAGAATCATGTAGATATTTTATGCCATTGCTACTCTTACTACACAATATAAAAAACTAATCACATAATATGAACATTGAAACTTAATAATTTATCCATGTTAGAATCCGCTTGAAAAATGAGAAATGTTCGATGCTTACTAAATGAGATATGTATCTTTCATTAATCATGATAAGAAGTTTCACATAAAACCCAAGAACTTGAGGAATTTGCTTTCTTATATTTTAAAAAAAACATCATGGTGTTAAACTTAATCAATTCTTGGCAACCCGAAGTATTGCACATAAACCCAAGAGCATCAACCTGTTCGGATAAACCATGAAAATGATCTATGTGATTCCCAAGTATTGTTGCACATAAACCCAATAGCTTTAACCTCTTCAGATAATCCATGAGAAGGATATAAGCGGTTTACTTGTAGTAGATAGTGAAATACGCCATCACAGTACATTGACTTCACAGTTCTTCATGAAATGCCTCATGAATATGGAAAATAGTGTCTTCACTTAACAGTATAAGTAAATAATTTGCTTTACTCAACATACCTCAAACAACCCTGGAAATTCAGTGCTCTGTAGATGTCAAATCAATGGTCAACTCAGAATCTGAATCAAAATTGGAAACAAATTATGGAAGCAATCCTCACCGTTTTCTCTTCATGTTGTTGTACCCAAATATGTTGAGCTTCTCCTGCCCAGCTTGGTTGCTCAAACGAAAGCTTCCTGTATGGAAATTTTTTCATGCATTCTCATGAGTCTAGAAACTCTATAGAAACGCCAAGCAAATAACTCAAAAGGAATGCAGTCTTGTTTATCAAATCTACAGCTTCTTTATTAATGATTTCTGCAACAACCAATCATAAGTCTATGGCAATGCCGGCAGCTCCCCAGTAACATCCAGAAAGAGGGTATCTTCAAACCCAGAAATACAAAGAACAACAATGGCCCCAAGAAATACTTAGAACCTGAGTCGGCAAGACGAGAGCACGACTCAAACTACCCGCATTAACATCCACCTCGATACCAATACACACAAAGACAATAGCTTCCCAGCAATACCCATGATTAGAGTCTCCATATTAACAATGAACGAGGCCAAGAGCAGTCCACATCTCCAGCTAACCACAATAATATCCAACCAATAGACGTGGATGTGATGGCATCACACTCGATATCCAATATTGAACATCACCAAGCTGACCTGCATGTGATAGCATCACACTCAACTTTTAGCCCCATTTCCATCCGGCCGTTCTTTGGTAGATGCATTACTGGGCAATCTGGCAACGTCGATTTTTGTACGAAATTACAACTTGATGACATGACCAAGCTTGTTAATATACTGGAAAACTATAAACCCTATAAATCTTTTAGAGAATGACAAAATAGATCCAAAATATTGACTAACTTAGGAGCTGGATGCAACTAATTGCTGCCAATGAGGCTATGGTAATAGGCAAATAAAAACAAGTGTTTTAACTATTAAATTTAATCATGCTTTAAATAATCCAGCCATATGTGCTTATGGTAATACCAAATAAAAACAAGTGCTATAACTATAAAATTTAATCATCCCATAAACAATCCAACAATGTATACTAGAGATTAGATCAGGATTGCCACAATTTATATTGCTCTTAATAATCAGCAAAATGGAACAAATGAAAAAGATATTGTTTTCTAAATTCATGAAAGCATGTAGATCAAAAGACATTCAAATGCTATTTGTACCATGATTACAATCTAAACTACACCATATTTCTTGAATATAGAAAAAAGGAAATCCATGTAAAATCTCAAAAGCATTTGCTTAAGGACATGCAACATAATTACTAGCAAACATTTCAGCAATAAAACTATTCTAAATTTGGACAATCATTAGAAGCTTAACTACACTCAATTTCTTGAATATAGAATATAGGAATTCCATGTAAAATCCCAAAACATTTGTTGAAGCCCCTCTAACTTAACTACTAGCAAAAGCTTCACCCACAAAACTATGCTAAATTTATACAATGATTAGAAGCTCAACTACACCAAATTTCTTGAATATATAATACTAGAAATCCTTGTAAAATCTCAAAAACATTTGCTTAAAGCCCTCTAACATAACTACTAACAAAGGAGCAAAACTATGCCAAACTTGTACAATGATTACAATCTTAACTACACCCAATGTCTTGTATACAGAATACTTGAAATCCATAGCATTAGCAAAAACTTCAGCAACATAACTATGCTAAAAACTATAACAATCGGTAGCATAACTATTAGCAAAAACTTCAGCAAAAAATCTATGCTAAACTTGTACAATGATTATAAACTTGACTACATCCAATTTCATGATTATATAATATAGAAGTCCAAGTAAAATCTCAAAAGTATTTTCTTTAAGGCAGTGTAACATAACTACTCGTAAAAACATCAGCAACAAAACTATGCTATGCTTGTACAATGATTATAAGCTTAACTATACCCAATTTATTGAATATAGAATACTCTAAATCTATAAAATACTCACTCTAAGTAAAATCTCAAAAGCATTTGCTCAAGGCCATGTAGCATAACTATTATCAAAAATTTCAACAACAAAATTATGTTAAACTTGCATAATGATTGCAAACTTAACTACAACTAATTTCTTGAATACAAAATACTGGAAAATCTAAAAAATGTGTGCTTGAGGCATTGTAACATAACTAATAGTAAAAACTTCAGTAACTAGACAATGTTAAATTTGTACAATGAAGTGTAACTATACCCAATTTCCTAAATATAAAATACTGGAAATCCATCTAAAATCTTAAAAACATTTGAATCATTTATCATAACTAATAAACTAAACTATAATATTTCTAACATAATTACAAGCCTAACTACACTGAATTTACAAACTTAACTACACTCAATTTATTATAAAATACTAAAAATCTATATAAAATCTCTAAACAATGTTAAACCACTAGAAATCCAGTTCAAATTTCTAGAGGCCCCTAACCTATCTAAAATATAAAATACTAAAAATTCAGTTCAAATTTCTAGAGGCCCCTAACCTATCTACTCCCAAAAACTCGAGAGGCCCTTAACCTCTCTGCTCCCAAAAACTCCAGGAACAAAAACTACCGGTAAAAACATTCAAACAACCAACTTTATGAAAATTCCTTCAATAACCAGTTTTTCAACTGGTATAATTTGATATGATATTATGGTGCTGATTTCACGGATTGGCGGGGGACACGACGAGGGTAGGGATTAGCGGCATCACCAGCATGATCGCTTTCCACATAATTTCTCTTTCGCTTATTTTGTTTCTTGGGCTTATTTTGTTTCTTGGGCGGCACCTCCCCTTCTTTGTACTTTTGGTCGTAGCGTATAGCACCCCGGTAGAGGGTGATGGCATCAGCCATCCCTTTATCATCAGGCATCGGCTGTGTCTTCTCCTCCACGGCTTTCACTATTTTCTTGTAATCCTCTACGCAGAGCTTTGCGAAAATTCTGACGGATAAGTTATCGGACGGGTTGGGGAAGCTGTGAGACGATTCGTTAATGAGGTAATTGTGGCATTGCAACGGTGGCTTCGATCCCCATTTTCTATTGGCGTTGTGCATGTTCTTCATAGCTTTTTCGTAGACACCGACGACAACAGAAGCCGCAACAGCAGCCTCCACATCCGTCTCGAGTGAATTGATCATAATCAAGCCTTCTTTGATTTCCTTTGGTTTCCTCACCTCTGCACACCAATGTAACAAATTCCCTTCTTTATTGAATCTGCGGCGCACCATTGCAAAACGAGAGCGGCTCTGTTTCTTCCTCTCCTTCTCGTCCGCCCGGTCTCTTTCACGTTTCAGCTTCTCCTCCTCATCCTCATCCAATTGCACTTCTTCCTTATTTTCGGGGCTTTCATTCAGATTCATTGATTCGCTCATTACTAATAATTTCTGGTCCTCTCTATTGCTTCGATTCCTACCCCACGGCAGCCTCCTAATCCTCCCTATGATCGCGTCGTAATCTTCCCTATGATCGCGTCGTACAGTAAGAATATATCACCGATTCACCACAAAACCAAGTGAATATTATAATCCCCTCCCTATGATCGAAGAATATATGACAACAAAATCGAGTGAATTAGTTTTTGCCATATATTGTCTCTCAATGTATATATAGTATGCTATGTGGAGATATCGAAATTAATTTTAATTTTAATTTATTTATTTTTTAGGGTAGGTCAATAATTAAATTTTTTTTAGGTCGGTTATGAAGTTTCTTCATGGACCCATTTACCAGTTCAACATTGGGTACAAGGACCACACAACTGTAATACCATAATAGTGAACAAATAGTTCAAAGGCTGATTATTTGAGAAGTTTTTTAGTGTTGACTAAATTGACATTGATCTCAACACTGTATACACCAACATGTTTTGGTTTTCCTTGAGGAGCCCCTAAGGGTTAAGTAAGTGTCATTGTCTTAGGAGACCTTTTGATCTTGTCCAAGCCCAAAGTTGAAGTCCTTGGAGCCCTGGGGAAATGGAAAAAGTCGTGAACACCATGTAGAGTGTTTAAGTACCCCGAAGATATTTTAGTGTTCCCTAGTTGTTTCTCTAGTTCTGAGTACCACAACCTATGCCCTCACACCCTACAAAGAGTCATTCATGGGTTGAAGCAGTGTAGAACTTCAAAGAGTCTAAATGACCCATTATGTGGTCATTCTTGTTTTGAATGAGATCATGGTACCCTAGGAGAAGTCTAGCCAACCCCACACCTTGATACCGTTGATATGATAAGTATATGGTGGACACCTCCTCCTTGTTGATGTTAAGTATGTGTATGTGAAGTCCATTGAATCCATCATGCCTTTGATGATGTCCATTAAAGCCCTTGACCTTGGAACTTATGCATAAGGTAACATGGTCTTTGGCACCTTTATGTGTGGAGTCTTGATTTCGTGTACAAATTGAATAATTTAAGGGTATTAGACCAAGAATATGCAAATAAACCCATCATAGGGAGATATTATTCATTAATCCATTTCTATTGACATGTGGAGCATCTTCTAACTCCTTAAGGTTGAAGATATATGAATTTTTTAAGTTGTTATACCCCAACTTTTTGGATGAGAATACCAAACATATGAGAATTTAATTATTTGTAATTTTGATTTGCATGACGGCCCAAGGTAATAAATTTCCTCCACAAACTATATAAACAGAATATCAAACATTTCATTCATTCATCATCAATTCTCTCAGGAATTTTGCAACTCTTTGAGAAAATTGCAAAATTTTTTGAAGGAGATTTTTTTGGGCATCTTCAGTGAAATTAACATAACTTTTTTTTATATAGAATCATAATTAAAAAATTATTGGTTCGTTGGAAATCTTGTAATGAGGGCTATGTGATGACAGAATCTAGAGTTTCTTTTGGTTTGTCTATTGTTTATTTATTTTGTGATCTTCAGAAATGTATGGTTCATTCTTGTGGGTTTCTCTTGTGATGGCACATGTCTATTATGGATAAAGTTCATATTTGATCTTTGTATGTGAGATTCTATATATATAAATATATTTGGATTCATTATTGAATCTATTATGATGATGTTGTATACCTTTATGCTATGATATGATACACTTTATGATGATAATACATGTGATAATGATGTACACTCTATGAAGTTGATGCACTTCTATACAATATGATGTACTTGCTTACCACAGTGTGACGATGCTCTCCTATGCGTTATGATGTATACTTGATGTTCATGAAGTATACACGGTACGCAGTGAGATGATGATGATGTATAGTTGATTATGAGGATGTCACGTCCCAGGTTTTGACCCCGTTTGCATGATGTATATATTGTAATTAATCGTGGTGAGGAGCTCAAGGCAAAAGCCCCACCATCGATTTTGTTGTGTATGTTTTGGCAATGGGGATAATTGCCGATGGTATGTCGTGCTATCCGGCACATTTTAATTCGGCATCATGTAAACCCGCACATCAAATAAAACTAAAACCACAACCAGCTACGACAGTGCAACATTGAATGAAAAGGGCATGGTTCCAAAGAATAAGGGGTGGGGGATGTCAAACCTTGGTTATGGGGGAAAAACCCATGTTTTATTGCCTTGTTGTTTTGCCACCTTTGTTGTTTGTCAACCTATTTAATGCTTCAGCTTGTGGTTGGGGGAGTTATTGCTGAAGTGGTGGTGGTTGTGGCAGGCTGTCACCCTTACCCATTTGCCCACTCCACCCATGTCTGTCCATTCCTCTCCCTCATGCACTCTTTCCTGGTCAGTTTTTACACTCTCACCACGATTTTGGCTGTTTGGTTCCTCACGCACAGGCTCTGGGCGATTTTAGTCTCACGCAGACATTTTCTGGGGGCTCCATGAGTTGCTGAAGCACCCACGCACTGTAATTCGCATCCTTGCTGTTGTTTTGTTCATCCACGGGCAAAATCGGAGTTGTTTTCTCCTCACGCAGGGCCTCTACTGCTGGAATCCTCACGCAGAAAATTGGGTATGTCTTTCCCGTGCATTTTTCTATTGGGTGCGAGTTTTTCCTCTCGCACAAGATGTTTGGGTCGTTTTTCCCATGTAGAGAGCCGTGCTTGCTGTTTGTGTTGGGGCTGTTGTCTTTCCCATGAGTTTTGTCGGCTGTGGGTTCCAATTTCGTCTTGGACCACTGTGGATTGCCAATTCGTGGGTTGAATTTCCCTTGTCTGTCCACGCTGGGAGTTGTTCTTCTCCTTTGTTGGGACTGTGTGATGTTTCCCAACCATTCTATTGAGGAATTGGGTGTGCTGTTGGCTGAATTTCCCTGTTTTGGGACTGTGGACTGATGTTATCCTTCATGGTGTGTTTTGCTGCTGATATACCCTGGTTTGGGTGCTGTTGTTGAGTTGTTTTGGCCACGTTAGGGCCAAAACCTACTCTGAGTTGCCTTATAGGCTGGAGCTGTGTCTTACCTTTCGCTTGGGACTGTCATCGGTCGTTTTGCTTCTTCACATGGCAGTGAATGAAGTTGTTTGGCTGCGGGTATGCAGTGGTTGAGCCTTGGGCTGTGCTGGTTTGGCTTGTCTGTTGAAAGCCTGTGAAACCCAGCAGTGTTGGTTTGGCTGTTATGTGTCCCCTTGGCTATGTATAAGCCTGCAATTGACCCTTATTCCGGAGGAATCATGCCAAGCTCGGGGGTGGCAGCGTTGCTGAGAGAGTGATGAGCAAGCTGGCCTATGGTTGGGTGGAACGTTGCAGCGACGTAGCTGGTTGTGGGTGGATTCTTCACGAACAGATAAGTGCTGCTAGTCTATCTTTGCAATTATAATAATTGTATATGGAATTATGATGAAAATGTGACTGCTGGAATGTATGTTTGTTTCCGCTGTATGATTGAAGATAAATGCATCTGTGTATGCTTAATTCCAGCATTTGATTGCTGTTTATGTTCATGGGGCATTTTGCCCAGATTGTGTTTGATGTGCTCGTCGCGTCCTCTTCACCGGGTGAGGGACGAGGATGTGCCAATATGGTATCAGAGCGCCATGGTTGCAACAATGGGCCTCTTTGGGCCAAGAAGGTGCAGTGACAGAAGGTAGAATTACCTTCTCTGTCCAGTAGAGCAGCAAAGAAAACAAATTTTGAGAAAATTTGTCTAAGTATGGGAAATCGGAGGTGGGAGTGATCTCCTGTTCGCCGTTGCGGAAGAGGGGATGAAGTTAACGTCCGACGTTGCGGGCGAATGGCTGAAGTCTCCCATCCGATTGTTGCAGACGAGTTCACGGAGTTAACCTCCGTCGTTGCGGGCGAGACAATGATCTCTCCATCCGCCGTTGCGGATGGCGGAACGATCCCTCATCCGATTCGAGATCCGCCCGATCGCCGACGCCGTGGAGAGTTTGAAGATCCATCCGATCGCCGACGCCGCGGAGAGTTTGAAGATTCGTCCGATCACCGACGCCGCAGAAAAATTTCGAAAATCCGGCTAAGTATGGAACGGTCGAGCCGTTGAAGGAAGTGAACTTCCGCCGTTGCGGAAGACTTGAAAAAGTAAAACGTCCGCCGTTGCGGATGGCTAAGCAATCCCGCGTCCGATCCAAGAGTCGACCGATCGCCGACGCCAAAGGGAGATCGAAAATTTGGCTAAGTGTCGGAACGATCGGAAGAGAGAATGGTCCGATGCCCGATGTTTCGAGATTCAGCCGACGCCCAATGTGGAAAGTTCGTCCAAGAAAGAGCGGACGTCGAAAGGATTGGAACTTCCATGGAGCCGCTGTTGCAGAAGGATAGAGCTTCCGGGGAGCCGCTGTTGCGGAAGGCTGAGAGTTTCCGGGAAGCCGACTCGGCGGAGGAAAGAATGGGAAAGGAGCCGACGTTGCGGCTGGGAGATCGAAGTGGGAGCCGACGTTGCGGCTGGGAGATCGAAGGGGGAGCCGATTCAGCGGCTGCGGGGGTGGGTCCGGGGGCCGGTTTCAACTGTTCCCAAAGGGGTTTTTCAGCTGTTTTTCAAGAGAATTTCAGGGCTGAAAATGAGAAAAATGGCAGCGAGCTAATGCGCCAAATTGTGCGAAAAACAATAATTTACAAAAAAAAAAAAAAAAAAATGAGGGCGCTGCCCTCGACCCGCCCTGCAGTGGCGCAGGGAAGCCACAAGGGGGCAAGCCCCCTTGACCCCCATCGTCCCTTGAGACAGTCGTTCTTGTGAGAAGGAAAATCCTGTGTTTGGGCAAGAGTTTGAATCAGAGGGATTTTCACAAGGACAAAAGGGGATGCCAAAATGCAGCTACCAAAATGATTCTGAGATCATTGGAAGAATGTGAAAATCCCACATTGCAGTGGTGTAATGAAAATGCAAGATGTACTGAAAGTCTTCATTCTTAGAAGGGGTGTGGTTTTCACATCCGAGGACGGAATGACGCATGTGAATAGGCATTGGAAAGCTTATCCAGTGGGGAACAAGGATAAGTGACCAGAATCTGAGCATGAAGCAGCAAAGTGCTAATGATGGATGCTGTTATCAAATGGACGAGCTGGACAGTTGCATGCCCAGGGGCAACAAGGGCTATGAAGTCAATCAGCTGCTATGTGGAAAAGGAATTCCATGAGAAGATGAGGGATTTGAAAGGGAAGTTTTCATTAGACCCTATCTTGCTGATTATAACTTCATTTCTTGAGTTTATGCTTGAAATGCATGAGGATATGCATTGCATGCATAGGATATTGCATGTTGGTAAGAATATTGAGAATTATATGTTCTGTATAAACCACTAATGATAATCATTGTTTTGATGTTGGCATTGGTGGACAAACCAACGATGACATGGACTTGGATGAATATGTTGCTGATGCTGATGCTGACGAATGAGACCAACAAACCTATGGAGAGGGGATAAGGCAACGAGTCCATAACAAAAGTTGGTGAGCAAGTTCTGCAATCTCCTGCAAAGGACCAACCAAATTGGTCATGCCAAGGGTGTAAGTATGACCCATGCAGGTAAGAGTTTGCTTATGACAAATTCCATGGATCGGTCCAGGTAAGAGACCTCATACCATGTGAATACTGGAATGTAGAAAGGTGTCATGCCTATACATGTTAATGATATTGATTATAGTAATGCATCCTATATGAAGTAGTCACGGTTAGGCCATGGTATGGTTGAATGCATAGTATTCCTGAATCAATGCAAGGTAGCGTTGAATGGACATGCATCAAGAAGATTTTATGAATCTTGTTGTTATGCATTGAATGTATGCATATGAAGGGTGTGAATGACTGATTGCCTAAGTAAAGGTGCAAATGTTGTGATGCATTGCATGAATGCATTGAGATGAATGCATGTGATATTATGGAGAACTAACAACTGACATGATGAATTAATGATAATTCTGGAACTGTTTCGAAGGTTGTTATGAATGCAGGATAGTCATGAATAAGTGGCTGCCAGAAATACTCTATGGAAGAGCAAGGTGGTATGAATGATACGCTTGTGAAGTAAGGGTATCCAAACCTTCATTTAATTGCATGAATGATGTGATTATACCTTGCAATGTTAGCATGATAATGATTACATGAAGTAAATGAGCTTTGAGAACACTGATGTGACTAACCTTTGAAGTATTTGAATTTTATAAATTTTGGAAATGCTTCAGTGACAGTTGTAGCAATGAGATAGTATATGCATCTGTACTTACCAAATGTTTGGTTGATGGAAGCTCATGTTTCAGGTAGATTATTTTAAGAATGGCATTGAGAGGTAAGACCCTGACCAATGCTGGAATCTACCATGTGAAAGAGCTTGTTAAATTTGAATTGTGAATTTCAAATATTGCTGACAACTACTAGTCACTATTGGCTTGCATAAGCTTGTGTTTGGTTGTTTGCAGCTTATATTTCAGGTAGATTATTCCGAGAATGGCATTGAGAGGTAAGACCCTGACCAATGCTGGAATCTACCGTGTAAAAGAGCTTGTTAGATTTGCATTAT
>LPNX011154753.1:26431-53750 GCA_001517045.1 Pseudotsuga menziesii | reverse complement strand
TCCATAGCTTTAGAAAATCTGTCCCGGCTGCGGTAGAAGGCTCCCAGTCTTGATGTCAAACCTGCAAAACAATTTTTGGAGGAGAGTAACAACCTACAAAATCTCTGATACCATGTAGAAATTCAGGCCTGCAGTAGATTAATTTCACTCACAGCAATTAACAATTGATCATGCAAATTATCAACAATGGAGACTGAATATGGAGCTGTAACACAAAATTATATTAATTGAGTGTACAATAGCCAACCCTGTAATAACATAGGCTTCTGAATATATATAATACATGAGCAAATCAAATTCATGAGGAAGCATCCAAATCTAGCATAAAGCAGGCTTACCCAAAATAGGCAAATCCCCCATAGGTGTAAAAAGTTGATCCCAAATCTATCAAGGACCCCACGAATTAGCAAGGGCGCATGGGCAATCTAAAGAGTGGTCAAATGGCAGCTCATACATGCTTTTGCATGGAGGAAAGAGTGGAGGATGGAAGGGGAATAAAACAGGTTCACCTCACCTAGTCTAGCTTTCCTTATGTGCTTTAAAAACTGGAAAAGAAGTCAACAAAGTAGAAAAAGCAGAAGGGCGCCTAGGAGGCCAGGAATAAATTAGATTTGATTTCCAGGACTTTCCAAAGCACTCCATGAGTCAATAATGGCAATTTTGACCTCTATGGATAGGCAATTGACAACTTGCACATGGTGGGACTCATGGACTAGGCAAATAAGAAAAAATAAATGAAATAATGTCTAAGTGGGTAAATACTATGGGTTGATTATTCTAACAGTATAATCATAATATACACTCATTGCAGTTGTGCATGGACTATATGTTTAGTATTTTCGGACTTATACGCTATTTTTTATTATTTATCGAAATAATATATGTACCAAAAACGGTGCCCTATTGACACATGGTTTTGTCATCTCATTTTCTTTCAAATGTTACTCTTATAAAAATAAATAAAAGAACCCTTTTGAAGAGGACACTGCAAGGAACAACCTTGTGATTTTAAAAAAAAAAATTGGCTTCATCTTCTCAACGATATTAAATTTTTATTGTCACTAATTTTTAAGTCACTAGTTTTTTTAATGATAAAGTTTAGAAAAAAAATCGTCAAAAATAGAAATCCTAAATGAAATTAAAAAATTATATATATGATGAGAAAGTAGATTGAATGATGAATCTACTGGTATAAGCTCCAACAGGTAATTCTCATTTTTTACAGTGTTTCAACCTTTCTAAAGTCAGATGTTTCTGAAAACTGTAGAAATGGTGCTGGAAATGTTGACTAAAAACATCTCGGGCGTGAGGTATTTTTGCTCGAAAACTAACCCAGAGTTAAGCAAATCTCTCGGTCAAAAGTTATTTTAAACTCTTGGAAAATATATATATATATATCTCGACCGAGATTTTTCTTCGAGAATATTTTTATGGGCCCACCATTAAACTCCAGTGATTCCGACAGGATTCCAAACTTCTCGCCCGAGAGGTGTATAAATAATCTCTTGTCCGAGAGAATTTTTATTTATCTCAATCGAGAAGTTGTAAACTATTTTTTTAGTCGAGAGTTGGCAGAGCGTGTTTCAGCCAAGAGTCCACAGAGCATTTTTCTGCCAAGAGTTACCATAGCATGTTTCAGCCAAGAGTTTGCAGAACATTTTTCCACTGAGAGTTTTACAGAACATTTTTCAGCCAAGAGTTGGCATAGCGTTTTTTAGCCGAAATTTGGTAGAGCAGTTTTCAGTCGAGAGTTATTATATCCATATTGTAGCCAAGAATTCACATATCAAATTTTTCATATCTGCTGATATTTCGCATTATTTTTCAGGACACAATTTTTTATTTTTATCAAGGTATTTTCTTTAACCCCTATTTTGGTAGGCTCTTATTTTTTTATCAAACACCTTCTATGAAAACTAAGACTATGGTGAGATATCCTTCTTGACAAGATCGAGCATGGTAGTTTCATATTTTTTTTATCATTCAACCATTAATGACAACAAGCATTTTCTCAAGTCCAACTGAGCCAGTTTCCCAACACTTAGTCATTTTCATGACTTTCTTCAAAATTTATCTTGAAACCCTATTTTGGTAGATCCATATCTTCTTCCTCATGAACCTTCAAGTCGATTTGAAGATGTGGACAGGTAGAAAAAACACCCATCTACACAATGACCATATGGTGCGGTAATTTTCTTCAACCCACAAGCTATGGTGATCATTTCCTTGAGGCCAATTAGGAAGATTTGCTACTTTGGTGTAAAAGCAACTTGAACCCCTATTTTGGCAGGATGTTAATTTTGTCTTCAAACACATTCTGTGAAAACTAAGACTATGGAGATTTATCCTTCTTGACAAGCTAGAGCATGGTAGTTTCATATTGTTTTAATCATTCACCCATTAGGTACGGAAAGAATTTTATCAAGGCCACCTAAGCTATTTTTCCAACACTTCGTCATTTTTAGGACTTTCTCCAAAGTTTATCCTGAAACCCTATTTTGGCAGATCCATAACTTCTTCGTCATGAAATTTAAATTCAATCTGAAGATGTGGATAGGTAGACAAAACACCCATAGACACAATGACCATATGGTGCAATAATTTTCTTCCACCCACAAACTATGGCAGGCATTTTCCTGAGGCCACTTAGGCAGATTTGCTACTTTGGTTTAAAAGCAACTTGAACCCCTGTTTTGGCAGGCTATTAATTTTGTCATCAAACACCTTCTATGAAAACTAAGACTATGGAGAGATATCCTTCTTAACAATCTAGAGCATGGCAGTTTCAAATTATTTTTATCATTAACCCATTGGGTATTGCGGGCATTTTCCCAAGGCCACTTGAGCCATTTTTCCAACACTTAATCATTTTCAGGACTTTCTCAAAAATTTATCCTGAAACCCTATTTTGGCAGATCCATAAGTTTTTCATCAGACATGCTTAATACAAATTGAGATCATGTTTAGGTAGAAATATCAATATGGTACAACTTAACCATATGTTACGGGCATTTACTTTAACCTATGATTTAAATATGGCGGGAATTTTCTTGAGACTACTTGTAGGTATTTTTACTTTCTTTAGTGCAAATCCTTGTTTTGGCATATACCTATAAGTTTTCCATATGATAGTGCTTAGCATATTACTCTTGTTAGGTTTGTTGTTATATTTTTTTCAATGTATGTATGTAAATCCCAATTCTCATATATTTTCATGCATTGGATTTTAGGTTTTAATTCCTTGAACATGGGAAATCAAAGGAACTGTAGAAAAAAAACATGATCGCACCAAAACTGATGAAGAGGCAAGGAAGGACAAAAAACGTGAAAATATGAGAAAGTTAAGAGAAAATAGAGCAATGGAAAGAAATGTGGAGGCACTTGGCGGTGAAGAAGAAATGAAAAATGTGAACCTCACACATGGTGTTGATGAAGGAATGCAGATTCTCGAGGAACACGTTGATGAAATAATTGAAGATCATGGAGGTGATGAGGAAATGACAAATGTGGAGCAAACTATGGGTAGCGTCGATATTGAGCCCATGATTGGTGAGTAAATAAATTTTGATATATGTTTATAATTTTTATTTAAATATAATATATATTTTATTTGAACGAACGCACAATTACCTAAATTCATATATTTATTTTTATGCAGGGTCGACATCCAACATACAACATCCTACCACACTTACCAATTCACAGAGATTACTTAGAAGCTGCAACAATATCATCATTAACAATACGTTTTGGAGAATATGGATTTAAGTAAAATTGAAGAAATGGGACCTCCGATGCCTAATCATACAACTCTCTATAGAGTAAAAAACATAGTCAAAGAATATTTTGAAGGTATTTCTGTCATAGAACAAGCTCAATTGTTAAATATGTTGTTAAAGAGAAAATGTCTAAGAAATGCAATGACATTATTGGGCATTAAAAATGTCAAAGAAGCTAAATCAAATGAGATTGTATCACAAAATTTGTCATCGGTCCTTGCATCACTTTAAAAAAACGATCTCATAATTACATGGTTGCTCGTAAATCTATTCTAATAGGGGTTGTGGCAAAAAACATTGTAAATAGTTGTTTGTTGTCTACTACTGCAAGAATGTTAAAAACATTAAGAAAATGTTTATGGAAGCATAAAAAAATAAGAGTTCAATTAGATGAGGATGATGAAGTTGCATGTTGGGGTGTTATCTGTAGGAAACCTTATCAAGATAGACTTCCAGATAATATGAGAGACATGGTGAAAGAGTTTTGGCATTTAAACTCTTGTATCTTACCAAATGAAAACGATGTTGTGTGACGTTGTATATCGAAAGGAAACTATGAAACTTATGCCAAACACATAACATAGATCACACAAGTGGAAATGTTCAAAACCTTTATGGAGAGTAATGTTGATGCGAAGATTTTCATTAGCACATTTGTGAAGCTTAAACCATGGTATGTCAGGCCCATCATTGTTCGTGACACCTATTGTTGTCAATACCATGTAGAATTCGAATTATATTATGAGACATTTCTAGATTGTGGCATTTAGTGTTGGCCAAATAACCCCCCTCCTGTGAGTGTTCATGATTTGTATCTAAAATACTATGTGCACAAGAGAATGATCAAATATTCTATAATAAACAATGCGTTGGGGGTAAAAAATATGAGAAATGTTCTGATTTGGCCCTTTTTAATGCTAACTACCACATTGATGAAAACGATCCTCAAATATCAAATCACATTGTGAAATGGAAAAGATATGAATATGTTGATTATACTCTTGTTACTGATTCAACATCAACATCAAGAAAGATTAATTTAGTTGAAAATGATATCTCTTTGACAGATTTTATGAATTTTTTCAGGGATCAAATATATAAATATATCAAGCACTCTCACTCAGCACGATGGTAGGACTTACAGTTCAAGCAATCACGAGATGTATTTGGAAAAGGCAGAATATTATCCATTGTCGATTTTGCTGAAAATTACAGTTTCACTCCGTAAAAGGAGATACATAGTGAGTATTATCATTCAGATCAGGTATCTATACTTGTTCATATTATGTATAGACATGCAGAGCTTTATGTCAATGTTTTTTATATCAATGAAAATAATCATGAAGTGATTAAGGATTATCATTTCTAGATCATTGATGATCGTACACATGATACATGTTTTGTCCAGCATTGTTTTGGTATGCTTTATAAAGAATTATCAAGACGAAAGATCACTTTTAAAGAACATTGGGTGTGGTCAGATGGTTGTGCTAGTCAATTTGAATCAGCGCGCTCAATCTTATGGTTGTCTCGCCTTCATAGAAACACAGATGTTGGCCACACATGGAGATTTTTTTAAATGAGACATGGAAAAGGAGAACATGATGGTGTTGGGGCTTGCTTGAAACGTGCACTCAAGAGATATCAAATGAATCACTCTGCTTCATGCCTTGCAAATTCAAACGATGTTGTTAATTAGTGAAAACAAAATTTGAGCCATGAATTCAATGAAAGGATGGGTAATGTGAGAATTTTTTTCTGGAATATTGCAATGGGTGATGTTGACAAATCAATGCCACATAATTGTACTGCAATCCTGAAAACAAGGGGCTTACACTCCATTAGGAGTAAGCAAATGGAAAATATACACGTGATCGAGAAACGAAAGTACTCTTGCTTTTGTCTTGCGTGTATTGATGATGTAGAGTCCTTTGATGAGTGTCAAAACCAGACTAACAAATTTGTGAAACCATGGAGACACCAAGAATTGACACCATTGCCCCCATTTGGAAATATCAGTGATGTAGAGCATGATAATGAAGCACTTGTGATTGACAAAGATTATGATTGTGTTTCTTATTTGGTTAGAGATGGTGATGCATTTTCTATCATTGCACCGGTATATAATCCAGAAAAAAGTGCATTATTATTTATTGAGATGCACTAGGTCAAAAAGCACATTGACGCAAGAATTTAAAGACCCGTCAAATTATATGTATGGTGTGGGTTCAATGTTTATAATGGGAAATTTATTTGTAGAAGTAAGGAAATGTAAAGACCATATTATTTTTCAAGACTACGAGTCATATTTTATATGTTCTCAATACAGTCATTTGGTCATAGCAGCCCAGTTGCAATTGAAGGAAGTGAAGAGTAGGAAAAATTCCAAGCATCGACAATGGAAATTGTCGATAGAAGATCATAATGCCATTCTTGATAATATTCCATTGGCACATTTCATATGAATAAAAAATACATCAAGGTTGACGAATTTTTGTTCTTTGATTCTAGGGTGGGTGGGTGGGTGGGAGGGGCCAAATGAGCTTCCACCTTCATGTGGTTGGCCTCGTCAGTAGAGAAGATATATATATATAATTCTCGAAACTAAGAGAAGCTCTTTCTCATTCTTATTGTTCACATGTAGAGGGAAACACTTAAAGCAAAGGAGTATAATATATTGAAACATTCTTTTCAACTTTATTTGAAGACAACCTTCTGTAATGTAAAAATGGAGGGAATTTACGTGTAATGAAAATAAGTTGGATTGAGAACAAAATGAAAGAACATTAATGATTACACTTCCATTGCATTTGGTTTCATTTTCATTACTATTTTTTTCCTACAAATAGAATGGTTACATACAATGATATCAATTTTAGCAAATTCCCTGTTTGACCTTCCTCAAAATTACTTAAGTTTTGTCTGCTCAAAGTGCTGATATATTCAATAGAAAAATCCATTACCATAACCTTATTTTATGAGAATTAAAACCAATAGTGTATTTATATTTTCAATAGTTCTTGATTATAAGTTTCGTTAAACCTCAAAGTGCTAATATATTCAATAGAAAAATCCATTACCATGTAACCTTAAGATTTACGATCATTAAAACCAATAGTCTATTTTTCTTATCAATAGTTCTTGATTATAGATGATCAACTCATAGTATTGATGAGCCTATTCTTCCACCATGCTAGATATAAATTATAATGAACTACATTTCTTTATTTGAAAATATTTTTTCCCTTTCTTTGTATTTATCATGTCTAAAGGGTTTCCATGACATTTAAATCATTAGTTCCTTTTTAAAAGTGTGTTCTATTGTAGGAAAAGTGTGTTCTATTAGTTCCTTTTGTGTGGGTGCAAACAAGATTCATCCATGTAATATTCACAAAATGTTTACAGCGGAAACCTTGTCATAGTCATAAGATAGGTTCATGCATCTCCTTATATTATGTGCACTAAAGAAGATATTCAAACCCTAACTCTAAACTATTTCAGCATGCGCATACATGCCAACCATAAACTCATCTTACATTCCTATATATGAGTTTCAAAAAGACAATAAAGTAGTTTTGAAAAATTACAACTATTTATAATATGGACACATGACTTAATGATACATTTTGATGCATTGATTATCTTGGTATGTTGGTGTTTTTGGTGCACTGAAAAAGTAGCTCATGCACATATTGGTATGCTAGTCTTTTTGGTGTGCTATAAAAATAACTCATGTACATACTCAAAACTTTGAAAATAGGGTAATGAAAAACAAGAACATTATGTTGCATGAATAGTGATGGTGATAAAATACAACAATTTTAGCTTCAAAAATGTGTCAAGGGTGCTCTTATCCCCATTATTTATGTCATGAAGATTCTAAAACATTTCCACTAACTTGGCATTAGTTTCACACTCATCAAGCTTCATATATGAAAGTGCACCATGTAGCCTTTTCATTCAATGAAACATGAGCATGAAGATGGCAAAACACTTTTCACCTTATCCCTCATAGTATATGGAGCTCTATATTCAAATGGAAGCCAAGGATAATTTTAGGGGCGAATTTTAGCCTAGTGGGCTATTTTTCCATGTTTTTCTCCGAAAAAAGATTCGCCATTATGCATTTTTTGAAGCCCTGTTTCACCCAATTTTGATGGGGTAAAAAATTTTCATCCTAAAAATCGCCAAATTATTATATAAAAGATATAAAATCCTTGCAAATTAAAATATTTTTTGAAAAATATCGCCAATCATTTTATAGTTGGCATTTTAAGAATTGGTAATATTCGCCAACATTTATACACTTTTAAATAAGTATGGTTCCTTAAAATCATCCCTGATGGAAGCTTAAAAAATTAACCCAACAACAAAGTTCATCATGTACATCTAATTGAACCATAAATATTTTATGCTTACACAATAAGAACATAGTCATTGACATTAAATGCTTGTAAAATTTACCTTGTTTAGTTATTTGTATCCCTTGAAAATGATTTCTGATCATAGCATTTACATTTCTCTATTGTATTAAATTTTATTTGCAACCATGTTCTCAAATAAAACAAGGAGTGGTTCAAAATTCTACATGAATTATGTGTCAAAACCATACCAAAAAGATACATCTAAAATTTATCATTTTGCTATTAAAAAAGGGTCAATTTTACAAATACAAATTACCATTCAAAGGTAACTGTTCAGATTCAACAAATTAATAATTACATATATATTCATTGCAGTCGTCATTCTTGATACCGCAGTGCAGCCCTCATTCTGGATATTAACAACAGTAAAGATTATCATAACCTATTGTACATGGTGCCAAAAAACCTATATAATACGCTGCATAAAGATGATCATCAGTAGTACATGGCATTGAAAAGTTGCTAAACACTAAGATGGTAAAACAATGTCAACAAAGTAAACTCTGAATACATAACAAGAGGACCCTAAACCCAAAATTCGGTAAACCTAAACTATTGCAACAACTAAAAGGAATAAAAACAACTTCAAAAGAGAAAACAAATAGAAAGAAAACTCAAAACGTTCAGTTTGATCATCTCAATCATTGGTGTTTGCCAAAATAATCAACAGTCGGAAATAAATCAGAAAAACAAAAAACACACATGCAGATTGTCAATAGTAGCTGAGGATGACAGACAACTTGTTAGAATAATCAACCCATAGTTACCTACCTTAGACATTAATTAATCCATTTTTGTCTTATTTGCCTAGTTTCCAATATTCCACTCTATGCAAGTTATCTTCCACGTGCCATAGAAGTCAAACTTGCTAAAAATGAGTCATGGAGTGCTTGGGAAACCTCCTGGAATCCATATTTATATCTACTTTATTCCAGATCCTCCCTAGCGCATATATGCTTTTTTTTGCTAAGTTGCCTGCTTTATTGAGATTTATGGCAAAAGGGAAAGTAAGACTAGGTGTAGTTGACTTATTTTTTGTCCTAATCATCCTCCATTATTTTCTCCTAATAAAAGCATGTATGATTTGTCTTTCCATCACTTATTAGCTTTCCTACTTGACTTTGTCAATTCGTGAGCCTCTAGGTAGATTTGGAAACTGCTTTATGCACCTATGGGGGATTTGACTAGATTTAGTAAGCCTACTTTTTTACTATTTTGAATGGCATCCTTATGCATTTAAATATATCATTTAATTATATATTGCAGCAGCCTATGATTTCATAAGGTTGGCTATTGTGCACTTATTCAATACAAATTAGTGTTATTCTCCAATTTCAGTCTCCTTTGTTTGTAATTTTGCATCTTTGATTAGTAATTTTGTGAGTGCAATTGTTCTATCACTTGGGTTCAATTTCCACATGGTATCAGAGCCTTTGTATATCTATTTCTCTCCTTCCATATTGCTATTGTAGGTTTGACATCTTGACTGGGAGCTATTCTGCTGACTGAACGGACAGTTTCTGAGCTATGGATCAATCTCAGAAGATCATCTTGACTCCATTTAAATTATTTGAATGGAAAGCAGAGATGGAAATAATGTTGAGAGAAAAGGGTCTCTATAGGGTGACTATGGAAACTAAGGTAGATCCCAATGTAGCTTCCAAGAAAATTAAATGGCACAATAGGAGGGATGAGGCCTATGGCCTTCTGTGTCTGAGCATATCCAGAGACCTCCTCTTCCATCTTGATGGATTGACATCACCTAATGAAGTGTGGGAAAAGCTTGTAGAGATTTTTGGTAAGACAGGTGAGATGAGAGGACATCAAATCGAGAATGAATTGATCTCTTTGAGTCCTAGCAGCTTCGAATCCCTGCAACTCTACTTTTCCAAGTTTAAAGCCCTTGTTTTGCAGCTAAAACAGTGTGGAAATTAAAAGAAGGAGGAGCAACTAGTTTTTTCCATACTCTCAAATATTGGCTCTGACTATTCAGTGTTTTTTTTGACCTTCCATGCCACCAAGTTGACAGCTCGAGCCTGGAAGATGCCTAAGCTTGCAGATTTCATGGAATCACTCACACAAGAACAAGATAAACTAGTGATGATGGGTACCATCAAACCTTCCAAATACCAAGCCTTCATTGCTGGAGATTTGAGGGTGGATTCAAAGGGCAAGAAGAAAGCTAAGAAGCCACCTGAGCAAAAGAGAGACAAGAACAAGTCTCAAGAGGAGCCCCAAGGCTCCAAGAAGAACTTCTAGAAGAAGAAGAACAAAGGAGAAATGAGCAAGTGCGCATACTGCAGTAAGGGCTATCATCCTGAAAGCTCCTGCATGAAGAAGCAAATTGACATGCTGACCCAAATCCTAGAGAAGAATAACATCTCCCTTTCTGATTGCTCAAAGAAGAGGGAAGGATGATCAAATTTAGAGGACAGAAAGAGAGTACATGCATTGGTTGCTGGCACATCAAGCTCACCTAGCTTCATCATAGACTCTGGAGCTTCAAGACATATGGTTTCGACCAAGGAGGCATTCTCCTCTCTTGACATGTCGAAAGGTCCACCAATAGTGATAGGAGATGAATCTCTCACTGATAGTTTGAGGAAAGGAAGGATTGATCTTGACCATGGTAAGTTAAGTAATGTATTGTCTATTCCAGCTCTTTCCTCTAACCTCTTTTCAGTGTATCAGATGACTCACACAGGGTCTCCAAAGAAGGTCATATTATCCCCTGATGATGTTGATATCATAGAGATCTCAAATGGTAAATTCATTGCAAAAGGAATTGTAGATCACACTTCGAAGGTATACATGTTTTCATATTTTATACCCTACTCAAACCCCTATACTCTTCTGATTCATGCTAATGAGGAAAGTAATCTTTGGCATGAAATATTTGGCCATCTTAAATATAAGTATCTTTCTAGTCTAAGTGAAAAATAAATGGTCATAGGGTTACCAAAGATTAAGTTTTCCAAGGGAGTCTATCAAGGTTGTATCCTAGGAAAACACCTAGAGCATAAATTTGAGAGAGCTAGTCATGAGAGAATCTCTGCACCTCTTGAGTTGATCCACAATGATGTTGATGTTCCATTTCCTCATATGTCAATGAGTCAGGTCAAATATGAATTGGATTTCATAGATGACTTTTCCAGGTATTGTTGGGTTTACTTCTTGAAGCATAAGTCTTAAGTTTTTGGCCTCTTCAAAGTCTTTAAGGCTTTGGTTGAAAACAAGTCTGGGAGGATACTCAAGATCCTCAGATCTGAAATTGGTGGTGAGTATGTCAAGTCTGAGTTCATTCAATATTGTGAAGATGCATGTATTCGTATGTAGCATTCAATCCCTTAAACACCACAACAAAATGGTGTTGCTGAGAGAAAGAATAGATCACTGAAGGAGATGGCAACCTGTATGATGGAGGCTAAGAATTTGCCACCAAAGTTTTTGGCCTAGGCTATAAAATATGCATCCTATATTCAGAATAGGGTGCCTCATAAAAATCTTGATGGTATGACTCCTTTTGAATCTTGGAGTGGGCACAAGCCATATGTGACCCATTTCAGGATTTTTGGCGCAAAGGATCGAGCTAGAATTCCAACTGAAAAGAGAAGGTCTTTGCATCCCCAAAGCCAAGAATTCCTTTTTTTTGGTATTCTAAAGATTCAAAAGGGTAAAGCTGATAAAATTGAGCATAAACAAAGCCTTCATTGAAAGGAGTGTTCAGTTCCAAGAAGAGCCTTTAGCAACAGTTGAAGTTGGAGAGTCTTCTTCACCACCATAACCATTAAATGTAAGTGAAGAGACAAATGAGTTTTCTGATTCTGATATGTCTGATAATAATGATTTAATTGCAGATCTTGATAGTCCTACAAGACCAAAATTTCCAGCAAAGACCATTCATGCAGTTGGGGAACTAGCTGGAAATCCTAGTGATCCTAGGAGGACTAGATCTCAGTTTGAGAGTGCCCTGTGTATGAAAGACCCTTTGTTTGCAGAGAAGTTATATATGATGGTTAAATTAGACCCAAAAACATATGAATATGTATCACATGATCCAATATGGCAAACATCCATGAAAGAAGAATTCATCTCACTCCAGAAGAACAACACATGGGAACTGGTTGATCTTTCCCCAGGGAAAAAGCTAGTTCAATGTAAGTGGGTTTTCAAAACTAAGTTTGCTGCTGATGGTTCACCTTTGAAATATAAGGCAAGATTGGTAGCCAAGGGCTACACATAGGTACATGGTTTTGACTACAATGAAATCTTTGCACCAGTGGCAAAGATGGACTCCATAAGGCTAGCCTTAGCCATTGCAACTTCAAAGCAGTGGGAGGTACATCACATGGATGTGAAGTGTGCTTTCCTAAATGGAGATATCACTAAATAAATTTACATGAAGCAACCTCAAGGGTTTGTTACTAATCCATATTTTGTGTGCAGGATAAATAAATAATTGTATGGGCTTAAGCAAGCCCCCAAGGCTTGGTATGCCAAGATTGATGGTTTTCTGCTGTCATTGAGTTTTGTTGGATGCAAGTCTGATCCTAATGTTTATTTGAATATTATTCATGGTTATTTGATGATTATTGTCTTGTATGTGGATGACCTTCTTATTACAGGAAGTTCAAAGAAAGAAATTGCCTCCTTGAAGGATGCAATGAACCATGCATTTTCTATGACTGATTTGGGGTTGTTGAGCCAAGTATTAGGTCTCTAAATTGCTCAATCCCAACATGGAATAAAGGTACATCAGTCAAAGTATGCTTTAGATTTTCTGAACAATTTCAACATGAAATATTGCAAGCCAAGCAAGACTCCCTTCCTTTCAGGAGTTAAAATTGAAGAAGCAGGTTCTTCTCCTATGGTAAATAATACACTGTATAGGAAATTGATTGGGTGTTTTCTGTACCTTACACACAATCGACCTGATATTTCTTATGCAGTAAGTGTGGATTAAAGATACATGGATCAGCCTCATGAGATCCACTGGAGAGCAGCCAAAATGATACTTAACTTTCTTCAGGGAACAAGAACTCATGGGATCTTATACAAAGCTAAATCTGATCTTGATTTGATTAGGTTTACTGATAGTGATTGGGAAGGTGACAACACATATCAAAAGTCAACATCAATATATGTGTTCATGCTTGCTGAAGGACCAATCAGTTTGTTAAGAAAGAAACAGAGTGCCATAGCACTCTCATCTACAGAAGCACAGTACAGAGGAGTTGTAAATGCAGCAACTCAATGTTTATGGTTGCAGGGGATACTTGGGCGTGTGGATTCAAATCATATTTTTAAACTATTATATATTATGATAATTAGAGTACCATTCAAATATACAATGATCCAATTCAGAGACAGAGAACCAAACACATTGAGATCCATATGCACTACATTAGACATCTTGTGCATGATGGCACCATTCACCTACTCTTCTGTGCATCTTCAGAGCAAGTAGCAGACATATTCACCAAAGTTTTTTGTGAGAAGACATTCGGCAATCTCAAATCACTGCTGGGGATTTCTGAGCATTCTATGAAGCATGATTGATGACAATATTTTCAAATTTTTTTTTGCTGTCCATGTTTAAGGGAGGATTTTCCGACTGGGTTTTTGCCTCTTTCCTTGGTTAAATGGACATATAGTATGTAAAGGGTGACTAATACTTATTGCTAGGACCTATATTTTTCTGATATTTACTCATAAAATCAAGCTTAAGGGGGGGTGTTAGAATAATCAACCCATAGTTACCTACCTTAGACATTAATTAATCCATTTTTGTCTTATTTGCCTAGTTTCCAATATTCCACTCTATGCAAGTTGTCTTCCACATGCCATAGAAGTGAAAATTGATAAAATTGATTCATGGAGCACTTGGTAAACCTCCCAGAATCCATATTTAGCATATCTTGTTTATTCCAGATCCTCCCTAGTGCATATCTATTTTTTTTGCTAAGTTGCCTGCTTTATTGAGATTTATGGAAAAAGGGAAAGTAAGACTAGGTGTAGTTGACTTGTTTTTTTCCCTCATCATCCTCCACTATTTTATCCTAATAAAAGCATGTTTGAGTTTTCTTACCATCACTTATTATCTTTCCTACTTGAATTTTCCAATTCGTGAGCCTCCAGGTAGATTTGGAAACTACTTTATGCACCTATGGGGGATTTGACTAGATTTAGTAAGCCTACTTTTTGACTAATTCGAATGGCATCCTTATGCATTCGAATATCTCATGTAATTATATATTGCAGCAGATTATGACTTCATAAGGTTGGCTATTGTACACTTATTCAATACAGATTAGTGTTATGCTCCGATTTTAGTCTCTTTTGTTTGTAATTTTGCATGTCTGATTAGCAATTTTGTGGGTGCAATTGTTCTATCACTTGGGTTCAATTTCCACACAGCTCTAGAATCTCAGCTTTTTGGGTATAAATGTAAGCCTATAGGCATGAAAAAGGGGATATTCATCAATTGCTGTGTGCTTTTCTCTGTAGGCTATGTGAAGCAAAGGTTTTCTACACATGTTTCTAGCCATCTAATCATGCATTCATAGGTAAATTTATGCATGTATGCACAGCATATTTACTCCCATCCATTCATAATTTCTAGACCTATTAGAAGCCCCAAGACTCCACATTCTGAATAGGGTTATTGGCACTAGTCACTCACCTCCAACCATCCTAAATAACTAACTTTAAACAAATCATTTAAATTTATATTTTACTAATACAAATCTTCATTAAATACTAAGCCTTCATTGCCTAAGCCACTATATCATCACTACAGAAATGGCCCTGTAAAAAGAGGGATTCAACAGCTTGATCATAGGTATTGAAGACTACTTCCCCCACAACATAAACCCACCCTAAAGAGAATGCTACATACAACAAGCCATTTCCATAATAGCTCTATTGCTTCAATGAGCTATTCCATCTTGTTGAGAGCTTGGCTTTATTTTTCCTCTTGTGTACTCTACTAGTAGATTTTTGCAAAATATTTAGGGTTATATATTTCATAGAGTAAGTGGTTCTTTAATCTATACATCTGAAATTTGTACCATCTTTCCTTCAAAAACATTGTGTAAACCCTAGAAGGGTGCCTACAATTCATTATTTCATTTGAAATCTCAAACATCTTGGTGATGGTAGTTTCCAACACATATTGGTGAGAAAAAAACCAAGCTTTTGACTTCAGAGACAACCTTGCATATAAGACTAGAATGGGAATCTCTACCTACAATTTTCATGCTAGGTATATGTATACATATAGATATGTGTTCTCTACACTTTTTCAAATAATGCCACAACTCATTTTCAGATTGAAATTCATTTGGATAACTGTGAGGCATGAAAGGAATTGAGCTATGTGAGATATTGACAATTTCAAGCATCATTGTAAACTTGGTTGGATAGTTGTTGAATATCATGCACCTTCCTAGTGAACAATATGAAAATATCATGACAACCTTCATTGGAATTTCCTTCATCCTGTCTCTTTTTGAAGGGAGCTACTGATATGAGGAAATCAAAGCAATCAATATGAATTTCCTTCCAGTATGAAGGGAGCTACTGATAAATGAACAACACTAAATATGCAGGAAAAAAATAAGGTGGAAGCCCGCCATATTTAGAGAATTTAGTTTATTTGATGATGTTCTTTGTGAAACTGGTAATAATTTTATAGGGATCCTAGATGGATCCTTGGCTAAAGTATTGTTTCCCTATAGATTATGAAAAGATCTCTATCCTATGCAAATATTTCCAGCCTCTACTGCTTCTTGTGTAGATAGAGACCTCAGAAAGTGCCCTACTACAAGATGTGTTGAAGGGGAGCTGCCCAAACTATTTTTCAACTTTGAGCAGTGAACAGAGCAAATCAAGGCCAACAAAGGTTGAGTCAGTGCCACTGCGGCACCTTACAAGGCAGTTAAAACTGTTTTCAAAGAATTGTTTTTCATATTTGTTTTATGTTTAAAATATTCATTAGTGTCCAGATTGAGTAAGAAAAGAACTAAAAATTATTATTTAGAACCATCACAATTCCTTTTCCAATGATACTGATTTATTCAAACTATGCTTTTGTGCAGAGATGTCATTGTTCGAGTACTATGAGCAATCTCTTGAAGTTGTTTTCTCTCATACTAGTAATTAATTTACAGGGAGGCTAAGGAAATGGAATAAAAAATAGTCGAGTTTGTTACCAAAGAGGAGGGGTCCTCATGTCCTCATGTCAGATGACTTAGCTGGGTACCTTGATGCACTAATGTAATTTCCTAACTGATGTGTTTTCACTTCCTAAGGAAAAAATGAATCACTAACTATTTTGGTCACTTTGATGTGGATAGGACCATTATGAGTCCAAGCACTGACAAATCTTTTACTTCAAGCAAATCCAGCATACTTGAGCCATGTGAAAACTGTCCCAAAGTAGTTAGAGCTACATTCATTCTCTCATATGCACATTCAAGATGGTGAAGGTGTAAGAGGTGAGGCTCAAATGGCCAATATATGTGCATCAATAAACTAGTATTCCAAGGTAGATTGATAAATTCCATCAACACAGTCAGATCGAATGTAATGTAGGCACCATAGGATTGTGAATACCTAAGGCTCCACAAACTAATTGGGTAGTCTAGAAGTGGTTCTAGACATATGGGATCACGGAACAGGTCTGCCAGAGACAAAAATAAATGTGTTCAAGTTAAGAAATGAGAATATGCAGCTGTTGGTAGGAGAGGAAGTAGTTTTAAGTTAGATCATTCCAATGCAATATAAAGCTCTATTAAAATGGTCTCGAGGAAGTAAATGGAGGAAAAAATGCTCATGGAATGGATTGAGAAAGAGTGGATAGGGATTATAAGCCTTTCTCTAGGATGGATGGGGTTCATTTTTAGGAGGAAGGAGGATGTAGAGAGGATTCAAAAGAGTATATGTGGTTCTAGGTTCCTTCTCTATTAATGATCAAATATTGGTCTCTATGCTTCAATTCAAGAACAAAAAGGGCTCCTAGACACCCAGATTTTCTACTGGAATCATCATGTTTTGCACAATACTTCTGAAATACAGTATGTTGGCTCAACATATTGAAAACCACTTAGACCTAGAGCCAAACCAATAGTGTGCATGAAGTATCATTCACATATTGGTCTTGTTTCCCATAAGGAATTGTTCTTTACTCCCAGAGGTGAAGTCAGCAAACTAGTGTAGAGGAACCCTATTATCAATTTTATAAGATATCCATCTAGTGTACCAAGAAGCAAACCTATTATCAATCTTACTGTAGAGCCACATACAATCATGATAACCATATGGTGGGCCACAGATAGGAAAGGTCTCACAATCTAGGAAACCATCTAGGGAGCGATGACACACATGGCCCCCCCTATATTTTGAGAGTTAAAATATAACTCTTTCAAAAGGTAAATACACTATGATTTCAAAAATATATGATGGAGGCACAAATCATTTTGTTCATGTTGAAAGTTGTACTTAGAAGTGGGAAATCAAGGGTTTGCAACCTTAGTTTTGAATTCATAGTTTGGGACCTATTATGAAATTAAAAGCTTGGTATTTACATGAAAAAAATAAAAGGAAAACCAATAGTCTAAATTTTGTGATGATTTCTCTTTTGTAGTAAAGTCTCTAAAAGTGACTACAAATTTGAAACTAATTAAAGAATTTTTTCTTACTAACAAGTTTCATAATTCCCTTGTTATTGTTGTGTTCCCTTACCATCAAGATCTAGCTGCAATTAATGTTATAGTTGATTTTACCACACATGGTGGATCACACATTTATGGCCTTCCGTGTCCCTATGCAGACTCCTTAGACCCCATGGACCATTTTTGTACCTTTGATGTTTCCAAGATCATCCCTAAAAACATGCAATAATTGCCATATGTGACTTTTAATCCATTTCTCGTGTATATACACGAATTTGACCCTTAAACCCACATACATCGGGATGTGTGCAAAAGGCAAAATGATTTTGGAGTTTTCCTTGATGTGGATCCGAGTCACTTGTCTCTTGGCCTTGCATATGCCTTGTGATCGCTCGGACTTGACCTTCCATTACCCCATTGAAGAGCTATATAAGGAACCCTTTGGATACATTGAAAAAGGAGGAATTGAAGAGCAAGAAAACTATAGTCCATTGTTGCCAGAGCTTATTCTTGAGTCTGCATCCCTTTGTCCCTTGGAGCACTTTTTGTTCTTCCCAAGCTTGCCTTTTGCATGTGAGATTGCTATCAAGAGATGGAGGATTGAAGTGGTGGAGGCCCAAGTGGGGGACTCAGTTTCTTCGATTCGCAGACGTGCCGACAGAGGTTATCACTATTGTAATCTCTATTTTATACGAATAGAAATATCTTTTCCTGTCCAATAATGTGTACTTAAATGAGTATTTGATCCATGGATTCTTTCAAATGCTTATATGTTATTGATTGTATATGCTAGAGTAGGTCTAACATAATTATATATAGCATGCTTATCTTGTTTGTTGAATGTTGAGGAAGAAAATTGCTAATACAAGCGAGATTGGAAAAGATCAACAACAATCTACATCAACCGTCTGGAATAAGGTACGAATTGAGATCCTTTAGTGTTAGATATTTGGTTTCTCTTGCATATAGGGAAGGATAGATTTCTGGAGTTAAGCTATCTGTTGTGGTACCCCAAGCCATAGGAATTTCTCTCCATAATAGAATTGGTGACTCTGCTGAGAAGTTCCTAGTCATTTTTCCTTTGGTGGTTTTTATCGGCATTCAATGTTCTTGAATCGCTTGGATTTCTCTGTTTCTGAGTTGGGTATGGGGGCATGTTTTCCTGGTAGTGTCTGATAGGAGTGAATTTTGTCTCATCTTATCTGTTTGCCTTCATTTTTATCTCTTTTTCTTCTTGTAGGTGAGTTTTTTCCTCACAATCGCATGTACACGCGGTTTTGACTGAGATATCCATGTATATACACGTGTTTTCTGCACATCGTCGCATATGCCCCGAGATTTTCCTTTTAGAGGAAGATTGAGTGTTGTTAGATCAGTTTTGATGATTGTTGAGTCTCCTTAGATGATTCTAGAGTCTATATACACCTTTGTTTCTAACCAGAGATGCTTTTTAGGGTCAATTTTTTTTAAGAATGTTCTTGTCATTGCATTTTTTATTTTTTGTTTTGGGGTTAGTGCATTAGGTCTCTTTTACCTTAGTGCTTTGCGTGGGTGATGTTTGAATAGTGCTTGTAGAGTCTGGGGCTGGTAGAGACATTCTTTTGCTTTATTATCTCATTTTTATTCAAAAAATACAAAAGTATTTACTTCTTTGCATCATTGCACTTTGCATTTTCCATGGTACTTGCACTAGGTTTGATTAGAGAAGTATTATTCAGGATTTCATATAGGAATGATTGCATTTGTCATTTGAAGAAAATTTTGCATTTCACGTAGTAGCATGCCCTGTTTTTCATTCAACACAATGCATTTTCATTAATTGTTGGATATGCATTTTACTTCATGTTGCATCATAACACCATTGGCTGCATCATCATCTACCTTTTTGAGTAATAAGCCAAATAAAATCAACGCTTAATTAAAATGGATTACACTATTTTATTTTATAGGGCACACCAACAAGATTAGGTTTTAGGGTCTTGGAATAATTCCTTGTGAGTAAATTCTCCAAGACCACTAAACAACAACATGTATGTGTATGTCCAGATCAGAGTGTGAAATTCCTTGGTATAATTAGTTTTTCTCAAGATCCTCCTCTTACAAGGGAGTTAAGCACGAGGCGGTATGAGTGGTTATTAATTGGGATGACCCCTAGTCATAACTGAGTAGCACCAGAGATATTTCTAGGATTCTATTCATATTTGGGGGCTCTTTCGAGAGTTTTAGGCTTTTCTACCCTTCTCATATGGTCAATCCCGCCTGCGACTGTCCTCCTGAGCATTGATTATATTGAGGTGACCTTAGTTTCCTTACCTAGGTTATCGAGGGGGTACTTCGTAGGGGTTATTCTGTAGGTGTCCCGACCAGGTTGGGATCAGACAGCACAGTCGCTATATGCATTGAATATGAGGGCCAAAATAATTGGTTACGAACCTCTGCTTGTTGTGTATGGGAGTCTCAAGCCTCTCCTAGGCAAGAAATACCTGCTTCATTCAGGAGCTCACATATCCTACCCTTGATTGGCTTTAGATTATATAGGTGTATGCTTTGTGCACACTAGCTTGCTTAGGGTTTACATAATTAAAAGAGTCTTTTGCATTTTTTGAGTCATTGTGGATTCGGATGCGACATTTCACCATTCTCGTCATTTAACAGGACTTTCACCTTCTACATCTCCTTTTCCTTTGGGAGAGAGAAATAGACAGTCCAGGCGGATTACTTCTCACATTGATTCACACACGATGGGAGATCATGAAGATGAAATTCCTGAGTTGTCTTATCCACCTCATGAGGTTGGGTAAGAAGATCCTACTCCTGTATACGATCCTTCACCTGATATACCTACACACTCTAGGTACAATCCTTCAGCTGATATACCTACACACTCTAGGTATGATCCCTCATTTACAGGTCACCGATATTGGATGTTGGGTGACGAGACTCATCATGAACCTGGGAGCACTAGTTACATTAGTTATGGCATGTCTTGTATCCCTGCACATGATCCGACACACCATGTCAGGTCATAGTTTGAACCTAACACTATGCCTGGGGGCACTCCTATTACTTTCCATGTGGAGAGATTTGGGAGCACGAGTCACATTGCACCCTCCATCCCACCGGTGGAGGCTACATCACATGTTCATCCTAGACCTGGTGTTAGTAGTCCTATTAGGATACCAAAACCAAGACAAGTGACTATAGGGAATACCACTTACATCACTTTGCATGTCCCTTCATCCTCTATTCCTAGTTCTTTGAATGCTATTCCTCTCCCTCATTTGCATGGTCCTTCGGGCTAGACTGTTGCTACTAGTCATGTTCGTACTACTACTACTCACGTAATTGTGTCTCAGATTCAAGTACCTCCTGTTGTCTCAGGAGGTCATATTTGTTGGGGAGCGCACCTTAACGGTCCTTAGGTTTGGTAACTCCACGGTTTTTGTGGAAACTTGTAAGCAGAGTTGCGACTCAAAATAGTCTTAGGGGTGTCGGGGTTGAGTAAAATCCTTCTTTCTGTAATAAACCCATGGTTTAAGTCCAGGGTTTAGGGTTCGGGGTGCCCATGGTTTAATCGCATGGTTTTGTAAAAAGTGCACTATAAATAAGCACTCTTGTAAAGAAGTCAGTTTAGGATTTTAATGTAAGATGAATTGATGTGAAGCTAATTCTTGTTTTTGTAAGGAAGGTTAAGTCCCAGCTGTGTGTGCAGAGGGTTTTGGGTGATTAAGAAGATCTGCAGCTGTGTGCGCAGAGATCAAAACTGTGGTTTTTGTAAAGAGTTGAATAAAACACAGTTTTGTGGACATAACCCCTAAATTGGGGGTGAACCACGTTATATCTTGTGTTGTGGTTCTTTGTGTTGTTGTTATGTTCTTTATGCATTGATAAATATATAACTGATAAGTAAGATCCCTGCTAAATACTAACTTCGCTGTGAATTCCCAGTAAAGGGTTAAGAAAGGCACTGTTTGTTTATCTAACCGTGAAGCTAAATAAGTGAATATCAAAGCTCTGTATTTTAATAATTATCATTTGTTAGAAGCTAAAGGTACAGTAATATCCCTCTCTTGCTTGCAGAAACTTGATTATGTGGCATCCCATAGTTGTTTCGGGTGAGACTGCAACCTGTTCGCAGGTTGTTGCCGAAAGGGCCAACACTATGGGTCTTTTGTTGGTGTGAAGACAAAAGTATAGAACCCGGGTCTGCCCTAAGCCCAACAAATTGGTTCCATTGCCGGTTGAACTCAGTATCTTCTCAAGAGGGGTTTATGTTGTACCTCCAGGGCTATGTTTTGGAGACCCTCAGTGAAATAAATCAGTGATTGGATTGAAGAGACTTATCTAAACTTTGCTGAACAAGAGAACAAAAATCCACGTCACAGTTTAGGCGACTTTTTACAAAGGTATGTTTTTTCTGATGTTTATGAAATTTTCTTTGGTAGTATCCACATAGAATTACACCAGTGGCTATCCAAGTTAACAGAGAGAAGGACGAACTTCCAAGAAGTTCAGTTTCCTGATTGGACCCCCACAAGAATTAATATATTGAAAAGGGTGAACAACGAGATCTCCCGAGCTGTTGATTTTCGGACAACGCGAACCCTTGAATCATTTGTGACGGAGTTCGCCATCTACACAAGTACATCCTTCAGCGAAGCTGAATGGTAGTTTTTCAATGGACCAAGGGGTAAGTACTTGAATTCATTTAGTTTGAGAATTAAAATGCTATTGGCTGAAAAAGGTATATTGCTCATTGAATCAGACTGTTATATTTAGTATTACTAATCTATGTTTGCAAGTGAAAGCACCTTCGATGAACAAAGTGGCTTGCTGCGAAGTGGAAAAAGGTACAAGAGAAATTTTGAGTCCTATACCCTAGGTTAAAATACCGAGTCTAACCCCATAAGTCCAGCAGCTTCAGAGCCTGAAGAAACCCCTTCTGTTGGAAATCCTCTGGTAACCCCACAGCGAAGACCTGTTATCCCTGAGAACCCATCGCAGTCTAGAAGTAACCCTAGCCCGAGTATTCTTCTTGCAGGTCAGTCTACCCCAGTAAGTTCCCCCCCACCTACTACCAGTCCCCCTCCCTCCCCCCTAGATCCGCGATGGCCCATATGAATGACGACATTAAGCTCCCTGTTTTCAAAGGAACTGGATTAGAGGATCCAAAACAGTTATGGTTCTTATGTGAAGCAGTGTGGACTGCTAAGAACATTACGGATCAAGATACAAGAAGAGCACAGCTGGTTACTTCTTTTAGAGACTGCGCTTTGAACTGGTTCATGAAGTATTCCAGTACTCAGAACCATGTCTTGGCCGATATAAAAGCAACAATGATAAAGGAATTTAAGAAGCCCAAATCAGAGTCGCAGTGTATCACTGAGCTAAAGGAAATTCAACAGAGGTGACGAGAATCGGTGTGGGACTTTGATCAGAGGTTCAAAGTTCTACTGGATCAAGTCAGTTTCACTATTGGACCAGCGCAGCATAAGGAATGGTTCATTGCAGCTTTGTTACCGCACATCAGGACTCCACTCATGCAATAAAAGGTTATGAATCAGCAGGAGGCTTTGGAAATCACTATAAAGCTTGAAACAGCTCCTGTCGAAGATAATTCTGGTATCGCTCAAATACAAGCGCAGTTGGCAGTGATGGCTCTGGAGCTTCACGATATGAAAAAAGGGAAATCCAGTCGCGAAGAGGTTTGGTGTACATGATGTCGGACAGAGGGTCACGACAAGGAACAGTGTCCCGCGGTAAGGAATTTCATGAATTCTGGTGCACCAAACCCATTCAACCCTAGTGTTCTATATTGTGAGATCTGTAGGACAACTGGCTAGCATCGACCTGAAGATTGCTATCTCCTGCAGAGGTATGTGCAAGTCCCTAAGAACCCTTATTATAAGTTGTGTAAGTCAGTGGGACACAATGAAGATGAGTGTCGCAGCTTTGACCTCATGAGAGAACGCACTTATGATGCTTATCAAGTACAAAATGATGGCCAAGGCAATGATGGATGTGGTTACGGCGGTAGTACATCAGGTCGTGAAACTTTTGGAGGTCGTGGTCGCGGTGGTATGGCTGGCAGAGGAAGAGGCCAGGTTGTGTGCTATAATTGTAACCAGGCAGGACATCTAGCTAGAGACTATCGGAACCCAAATACGACATGCCGATATTGCAGAGTTGTTGACCATGTGATTGAGCAATGCACGCAGTTGATCATGAAGATTCAAGAAATAAATAGTGGCCCTACTCAAAATATTCAGTTGATCGCTGTGGAGCAACGACCTGACCCAGGCTCCATTAATGTTGTTACCAGGAGTGGAGCTACGACGAAAGTGCAGGACAAGGATAAACAGCCTACCGAGGCTTGGGTTCGTAAGGCCCCAGAAAAAATCCCAGCATTTGATGTCGAAAGAGAAAAAGAGACATTTCTAGAAGCCAAGCAAGACTTTGCTGACCCCAACACATCAGTAGTACCTATGCAAAAACCTCAGCAGCAGCCGCAGCCACAAGAAGCTTCGACGGATAAGGTAAGTACATTGTCCTCCCTTTTACAGAGTTGTATGAAGCTCTTAAGAAATCAGAATGCTTTAAATGAGTTGCAGAAATTTATTGCTTCTTGCGAACCTCAACAAAGTTCTGGTAAGGAAAAAACTGTTCATAGAGTCAGAAGAACTAGCCGGGAGATGAGATTGAATGCTTAGATAGGAGAGTATGACATGACTGATGTCATCTTGGACCTAGGATCAGAAGTAAATGTCTTAACTAAGCAGACATGGGAACAAATGGGAAAACCTATTCTGGAATGGTCCCCTATACATTTTAGATTATCCAATCAGTAGAAGATTGTGCCCCTAGGAATACTCCCTAGCATATCAGTCGATATTGATGGAGTCAGTACCTTAGCAGACTTTGAGGTAATTGAAATAATTGATGAAAGCAACCCCTATCTATCACTGCTAGGCATTGAATGGGCAATAGATAATGATGCAGTAATCAACCTGAAGAAGATGCAGATGAATTTCGAAGGGAAAAGACTGAGAGTCATAGTCCCATTGGAACCTTCTCAAGGAGAAAGGTACACCGAGCTAGTAAAAGATGAAGACCAGGATGTTTTGGACCATATGTACAATATCACAGCGAAGGAAGAAGATTATGTTGATCCTACTACCAAAGGTATCATGCATTGGCAGTGTGACAGCTCCTGCATGACGGATTCAGATGATGGCCTAGAGAATTGGCAGAATAGACTGTATGAGCTACATGGACATCGATGTGCAAGAATTACCGAGTCTCTCAGATGGCTTAGTACACAGACAAGAACCGTACCTATTTTTGATGGTTCGACAGACCCAAAAGAGTTTATTGTGCAATTCTCAGAGCAAGTACCAGACTCACAGAAAATGGAGACTCTAGATTCAGTATTTAGAGCCACAGCAGCCAGATGGTGGAATGGTCACAAAAAGTACATTCATAGTTGGGAAACGTGCCAGAAGTTCCTTTGCCTAAGATTCAGGGACCAACCTCAGGAGGTGCGAAGCAGGTTTAATGGTAAGACTAGTCCTCAGGGACATTTGGAGCAATGCTATGAAGCATGGAAGCATGTCCCTCATGAAGAATGGGTACATAGGTTTGTGCACACCTTGGAACCTATAGCAAAGAACTGGTATGCAGAGGTCGAGCTTCGCCATGGTACTGTAAATTGGGATAGTCTTGTTGATAGTTTTGTGATGAAATTTTCTACTAATGAGGTTTTTCCTGCTTTGGACGAAGCTGTTAGGTTGATCCATACTAAAGTATTTGATGATCAAGAAATAGCAGAATACCAACCTGATTGGAAGGAACAAGAAGCTAATGCAATAGAATGTTATAACCTCACAATTGACGAGGATGATGATCCACGGAACATTAACATTTCTGAGTCCGAAGGACACTGCAAAGTGCATGGACCAGCAGTTGAGGCCCCTGAAGTGACTCTTCCCTTGAATACGCGGACAGTCAACATTGGATTAGAAGAAAACCCTAAGTACGCTACCATTGGAGATTATTGGGATGACGAAATGGTGAGCAAGGTGACCCAACTTCTCCATGAATATCAGGACCTATTTCTAACGAAGTTCTCAGAAATAAAAGGCATCAGTGAGGCAGTGGAAGACATTCTATCATGGGTTGCAGTGTGAAGCCATGTCGAAGAGGGTATTGGGAAGTGTCGAATGTCCCCATTATGGCGCAGCCAGAATTACTACTTGTGCCGTAGTAGGAAAGATCTGTCGGAGCTTAAAATATGACCGTTGGAGGAAACCAAATTTGGTGGCGCTGGTACATTCCATGTATTAATTGCTTGTATTAATGAGATCTTGACAAGCCTACCGCCGTTTGGACAAAATCTCTGTCAGATTTGGTGCCTTCAATACACAGTTATGACAGATTTTGTTGATGAATTCTATAAGAAGACACCCACACCCGTGAAGTTCGCATTACACAGTTTCTTGAGTTTTGCAGTTGAGCGCATGACAACTGATCGCGAGCTTCAGGATTTAGTGAGAGAATTTGAATAGGGGGGTCTTCTGAACCTTTTCATCTAGCCACCTATTCCTGCACCCTGCGAAGAGACTCCCATAGCACAACCTCAACCAATGCAGACACGCTCTACTAGGAAGAAGTTTAAACCAGAAGTACACTCTAAAAGGAACGAATATAGACACAAATAATCAGGGAAAACACCAAAGGATCCCAAAATGAATCCGTCTGGTTCAGCGGAAATCCCATCTGAAGGGGATGAGAACATTGCACTACAGTGTCAACCTTATCTTCAGCCCGTTCGACCAGGAGTTCAACCATCACGGTGGAACGCTAAGTTCACTTTATGCACCCCCTCACTGCCACAGGGTGTACAGTTGGTCGGCACCATGACAGGGAAAATAGACCGACTTAAGTATGCATACCACGATACGAATGATCGTGGGAAGTTTCCACAGTTCGCCCCAGGGACGTATTTGCACTTTGTCAAATATCCGGAGACTGGAGCGACATTACTGGAAGTAAAACAGTGGGTTGCTAGCTTCGATAAAGCTAGTTTGTTGAGGATGCTCGACGTTCTCCACTTTGGTCGTAGCACACAGGTAACCATAGTGGTCAAGCAGCTCTTAGCATTAGTACATGATGGGTACCTATGGATAGGCGACCAAAGAATTCCTATCAATGGCGAGCTTATTCATAGGATCATAGGTGTTACCACCTAAGTTGTACTTAGTGGTTTTTATCAAGTGAGCTCGGTAAACCTTACAGGGCTAACTTGTTCAGACTTCAAAAATACCTTTGGAAGTACTTCTGGGAAGTGCTTATTTTACTATATCACATGTTCATACCCCATGAGAGAATTGTAATAAATGTTCTAGCATGATAGTGTCTGTAAAAGACTCGGTCTCTTAGAATT
>LPNX011154753.1:0-26193 GCA_001517045.1 Pseudotsuga menziesii | reverse complement strand
CAATTATTGATTATTTTAATTAATAAATTGATGAATAATGGAGCAAATCCAAAATCATAAATCAATGGATTCTCAGCCGTTTTGATTGAAATCAGTCAGATCTTAAGCAGATTGACTGGATCTGACAAATCCTTGACTGAAGGAGGTGATCAAATCAGATCCAGAGTTGATCTTGAGCATCCTTTATGAGGAATTTCACCATCCCTCTCTCCTCAACACGTTTTTGGATCAACTGGATGATTTTTGGTGGATTCTTTAATCAACAGGTTGAGGTGTCAATCATATCAGCCCCCCGATTGACACTTGCACTCAGTGAGACTCAGATCTGGCTCAGCTAGACACAGATCAGGAATTGATGGACTTTCCATCAGTTGATTTCACTTGATTCGATGATTAATTGTGCCCCCCCTCGGCTAGATGGCCTGTAAATTGTATATATCCAGGCATAGCCTCCTCTTGCAAGCTAGTTAGAGCTGGACTAAAGGGATTGCCATTGTAACTCTGTATTTGATCATTATTTGTGAATAAAGAAGCTTTGGAGGCTATACTGTGTAGTGCTTTTGATTGTGTGGATGCTCAGTGTTATGCTGCTAATGTGGTAGCTGCAACTTCTTGCCAAATTCTGTGTTGTTTCTGTGATCTGGCTTCAAGGATTCAGCTGAATCTAGTAAGGGTATAAACTAGGAAAGCTAGATTGTTTAATCTTATTTATCCATATGATGTATGCTAAAAAATCTTAGTTATATGCTTAAATAAGGTTATTTCTACATAATCTCTCATTTTTGCTGCTTTATACATCCATATCCAGATCTCACGAGGTTTGTGCAGCCTTGTGTTATTTAGTTGCAGGTTCCCGATTGGATGAGGTTGTGGATCTAGATTGACTCCTTTCCTATCCAATAAGATCAATATTCTGTCCCTCAGCACTCCACGAAAGGGCCTCCTTCCAGCTTGCTCCATTCAAGCAACGATCCGACCTTCTCTCCTCTTTCTTCTCATTTCTACAAAAAAATCAACACTTTAACTGGTTACCATTTTCAGTTCATAGTTGTGATTTTATTTGGATCTGTTTCATCAAAGTAAAATATACATAGATATAATATTTCATATCTCATATCCTAGATCTTGCACTTAAAAAAGTATCATAAGCATCCCAGATCTAGTTGTAGGGAAATTGTCCTTTTTGCATGAATTTGAAAGAAAACTTGTAGATCACATGCATTAGATTTCCTTTCGCTGTTATAAATTTCAATATTCTGAAATATCAGTGCATCTTAATTGGCTGCACAAAAAGCAGGCCAAGATCCCAAGGAAAGCTTTCTTTCCTTGGTTCCTTTTTCATCGGTTTAGCTAGTTTAATTTCATTATTTTTTGAGATAAAGTAGGCTGACCCAAAGGTACTCTTAAAGTGATTTTGGAAATTTTGTATTCTAACACACTCATTGTCCTTTAGTAGGGCTGACATAGAATAAAGGAAGCTGCTTTCCAAAGTGGCTTTTGGAACGCTCAAATCCCCCCAGGGGTCTCTCTTTTGTCACAAAATTTGTAAAATTTTTGTATAACTGTAAGATATTGGTTTAAGCCTATATAAGGACCAAGAAAGAACTGATTTATCAGTGCTTTGATATTGTAACCTCTCTAATAAAATCATTCTTTGAATAGGCTCTTTCGAGCCCATTCCCCATCCCCCCTGGGGGGATTCGCGTCGGTGCCATTTTCGTCATTTTCTGTTTTTTCCTTTTTCACTAGAATTGATCTGATTTGCAGTGTAGTATACTTGATCGTTTTGTTAATTACATACTCCATATCTTACATTTCAAAGTAATCATAATACTTACCCCATGATTTCCCGAGTGACCCGCAAGGGGAAAGAGATTCGTGGTAGGATTAATTAAGAAACTAGAACTGTGTATCTGTTTTCTTTTTTCTATCATTTGTTTATCAACAAATTTAAAATTAACCCCTCCTCGATTCCCCTATTGAGATCCACTTGGATCGAAAGAGGTTCTTGGAGGATTTTTTCTTTTAAACAAGAACACTCAGTTAAAACTTATTAAAATTTACAAGACTCCAGTGTGTATGCTATGCACTTGGCTGTGGTTTGTCCGATCAGTCAAGCTGTATCAAAATCACTTGGGTGACTAGCATAATTAGGACTCACTCTCCCCAATTGAAAAACCATCAGGTGAAAATCCAACACCTCGATCGAACCTCTACGGTGGCAAAATAACCAAAGGAAGCGGGAACTTACTGAAAAGTGACCTCAAGGCATCGATCTCTGTCACACCCTAATGGGTGCGTTACGAGCAATAGCCCTAGAGACTCCATTTCAGCCCACATATTCCTTGCGGGTAGCCGTAAAGGTTTTGTTTTGGACATACTCCAAGTACTCTCGGGTATATCTGGAGTCCCCCCTTAACCTAATTTAATCAATTCATACTTCAATTTTAACTTAAAACATACCAAGATGCAATCGCAAAACATTCACTCCAAACACATGCAAGCACATTGATCTCTTTGATTTGACTCCATTATTAAGGCACTGGTTATTTTTGCTTCATATATATATTGTTTATCAGCTTTGTGCTTTCGTGTGTAATTTTCATATCTTGTCATCTTCAATTGTTTATAGTTAAAATATTTGAACTCCTAAGTAACTGATTCAGTTAAACATCACCACACTAATTAATCATCCTTAGTAACTTAATAGGGTCTACCCCCCTTGGCTCCATTAGGATTTGAACCTAAACGGAGTAGTCAAGAACAAGGTGACAGCCTTGACTTGAGACTTGCCCCCAAGGACACACCAAGTGGCTTGAATATTTCTGCAACATGACCCAGGTGTGTGAAAGGCGGCAACAACAAGCTTACCAAGGGAAGGGCCTGATCCGGGGATAGAATTTCATTCAAAACATGAAGATACGAAGCTGGCACAAATCATGAAGGACCGTTTCAACCTAATGAAAGGAAAGCGAGGGTATCAAACCTCGACAATTCAGCACCAAAACATTCGCTTCGCAGCTGAACTCTTAGCCTACAAATTGATGAGAAAGTGTAGACCATATGAAGTGCCTACCCCAATTATCAGTATTGCTGTGAACTGTGCCGAAGGCTACAGTTACAACTAGGCAGCATATATTGCGAAGGAATTCCTTGAAGATGCCCGTGACGTGCAGGAGAAAGGTAGACCTTTTCACTACTCTTGGTTGATAATCCTTATCGCACTAGTAGGATGGAAAGAACCTACCAAGGTGCAGTTTGTTACTGTGCCTCCAAACATGCCTGGCGCAGTCAGGTACGCCTCCCTCTGGGTGTCACAGTACAAAGCATCCCAGCATATGACGAACTATGTGTTTTCCTTTTACATGATGAGTATCTCTTATGAGATTTTAAAGACCCCGCAGCTTAGTAATGAGCTATTCTCTCAATATGATGGTGTGGCCAACTTCAGGGCTGACATGCACAATTTCTTCATCCAGGCCCACGCAAATAAGAAGAAAGCACGCTGGAAGTTTCCATATGTTGCGACCAAAGAAGACATCATCGTAGTCGTTTAGCAGTGGCCGGCTGAATGGTTGAAGGACGAAGGAACAAAGCCCAGCATTCCAATCCCTCCGGTCACCAATGTGGGCGTCGACCCTAGTCACACATAGCCGAATGACCCACTCAAGGATAGTGAAGAATAGAGTGAGTTGTAGCAGAGTGAAGGCGATCAGGGTGGAGATGACAGAGATGAAGAGGACGAAGAGGAGTCGGTCAAAACAGTCTTAGACCCTAACCAGCCAGATAAGTGGAAGTCACCCGAAGCAGAGGAAGTGACCAAACCCCAATCCTGAAAGAAAAGGAAGGCGTCAAAAGACAAGAATATCAACAAAGAAACCACCTTGACCACTGAGGAGCTTGATCAGGCTCTGACGATGTCCACAAAAGTTCTCACCAAGAAATGGTCAGAGTTTGCAGCTGCGCACCTCGATGCGCTCACCGGTGTAGCTCGGGGAATTTCAGAGCTGAAGGACTTAGCAAAAAAATCAGCAACTGGTGCTACAACAAGCAGCACCCTAGTAAGTGAGCAGACAGACACAAGGCAATGGCCAGCTAGGGAAAACAGGGGACAAGTATCCAGCGCAACACTCATAATCACTGACGCAGCATCTCGCTCGGAGATGAGCATGATAGTTGGAATAGATTACACCAAGATGTCCATGACAGAGTTGCACCTCTGCCAATTAGCAATAATGAATGATATCCAAGCACGGGACAACTACTCATAGATACAATTGGAAAATACCATGAAGAGAAGTGAGAGATTCGAAGCGCAGTTGAAGGAAGCAGAGTAGAGGAAGAGCGACGCAAAACGAAAGCAGGTCACATTGGCACGAGTATTGGATGAGGCATGTTGAATTCTTCCTGGCTTCGACATACAGGCTAACGAAGAGCCAGAGCAAAGAATTGCCAAGCTGAAAGACTACGCACAGCAGACTCGCAGTGAAATGGAGCAGCTCAAAGCAGAACATGAAGCTCAAATTGTAGAGCTTCAACAACGCATCATCTAGGAAAGCCCACCAAAGGTCAGGGAGCAGCGATGCCGGGACATTCAGGCTTCAGCAATGAAGATCTCTGATCTTGTAGGCAGCGCAGCCAAGCTGCTCGAGGAAAGCATCGATGCCTGGACAACTCTGCAAGAAAACCTCAAAGTCCAACAGCTGCAGGAAACCATCAAGCAGCGGCAGGCTGAGTTGGACGCAGTAAAAGTGGAAATTAAGACCCTGCCTCCTATGCAGAAAATGCTCAAGGTAAAATAAAGCAACGAACTCCAGCAGGAAATTGACTCGTACAGAGCGAAAGCAACACTGCTGGAACAGTCCATGCAGCACCTTATCAACAAAGCCTTGGAATTGAGTACTGTTGTGGACAGCGAGCTCAAATTTATGAAGGAGTATGATGCATTTGTACAAGAAAAGGCTAGCGAAGCGTCAGCGGTAGCATTGCAGGAGTTGGTGGAGAAGGAGCAAGCAGCCGACAATATCATGCGTAGCCTCAACCAGCAGTTCACCATCTTTGCCAACAAAGTTCTACCACCAGAAAACCAGCTGAGTGTCCCAGGACGGGACACTGGTGAGTCTTAGGGGCGTATTAGGGCGCGCACCTTAATGGTCCTTAGGTTTGGTAACTCCATGGTTTTTGTGGAAACTTGTAAGCAGAGTTGCGACTCAAAATAGTCTTAGGCATGTCGAGGTTGAGTAAAAGCCTTCTTTTTGTAATAAACCCATGTTTTAAGTCCAGGGTTTAGGGTTTGGGGTGCCCATGGTTTAAGCCCATGGTTTTGTAATAAGTCCACTATAAATAAGCACTCTTGTAAAGAAGTCATTTTAGGCTTTTAATGTAAGATGAATTGATGCGAAGCTAAGGCTTGTTTTTGTAAGGAAGGTTAATTCCCAGCTGTGTACGTGGAAAACCTCTGCAGCTGTGTGCACAGAGGGTTTTGGGTGATTAAGAAGATTTGCAGCTGTGTGCACAGAGATCTACAGCTTAGTGCGCACCTTTGAGGAATTGAAGGGATCTGCAGCTGAGTGCGCAGATCAGAACTATGGTTTTTGTAAAGAGTTGAATAAAACACAGTTCTGTGGACGTAACCCCTAAATTGGGGGTGAACCATGTTATATCTTGTGTTGTGGTTCTTTGTGTTGTTGTTATGTTCTTTATGCATTGATAAATATATAACTGATAAGTAAGATCACTGCTAAATACTAACTTCGCTATGAATTCCCAGTAAAGGGTTAAGCAAGGCACTGTTTGTTTATCTAACCGCGAAGCTAAATAAGTGAATATCAAAGCTCTGTATTTTAATAATTATCATTTGTTAGAAGCTAAAGGTATAGTAATATCCCTCTTTTGCTTGCATAAACCTGATTCTACGGCATCCCATAGCTGTTTCGGGTGATACTGCAACCTGTTCGCAGGTTGTTGCCGAAAGGGCCAACACTGTGGGTCTTTTGTTGGTGCAAAGACAAAAGTATAGAACCCGGGTCTGCCCTAATCCCAACAATATTCCTACTTTTGGAACGTCCTATGGTCTATTGCAGGGAGTTCCCCATATTCCTACTTATGGAGTTTCTCATGGGACATCCCATGGGACATCTCATGGAGCTTTTCATGGACAATATTATGGACTACAGTATGGATATATTTATTCACCTTATGGGTACGGGTATCAACAACCCACTTACTCCCCGAATTATGGCTTTGTAGCTCCAAATAGTCAAGGTACACCACATTATGGTGCTTCCAAATGGGAGGAGGATACTATGGCCATGGCCATGGTGGTTACGGTAATTAGTCTTATGTGAAACAAAATTATTAGGGAGTTTGGCATCGACCTGCTCAACCTAGGCTCCCTTTCCTCGTAACGTTAAATTTTCCTGACTTGTCGAGACTAATGAACGATCTGGTATCTTATGACCTGACTTGGTCAGCTGTCCCTACCAAGCTTCCCTCAGACATTCCCAAATTTGAGGGAAAACCAAGAGAAGATGCTAGTGAATATGTTACTACATTTCACCTTTGATGCTCTTCTAATTCCTAATATGATGATTCAATCCATTTAAGGCTTTTTCAACGCACCCTCACCAGGCCTGCAGTGAAATGGTACATAGATTTACCTAGGGGGGAATTCATTTTGTTCGATGACCTAGCTATGACTTTTCTTAATCACTTCCAACTACTAGTGCATTACGACGTTGGTACAGAACTCTTGTCGACATTTTGGCAAGACAAATCCAGGCATATCTCACACCATATCCAAGAGTGGCGTAGACGGAATAGATTGATTAACTCTTTCATACCACCGGAGTTTCTCCTCGAGTGGTTCCTTAAATCGCTACCACCTTATATCGTGAAGGATTCTTCTACGTCCGGAGTTCAGAACGAGGAACAAGCCATTTTTAGGGCACAAGAATTCGATTTGATTTATGCTCAATATGGATTGTTATATGAGATCATTCCTAACACTCTGCATTCTAGTTTCGACCCTAAGGTCAAACCTGGACCACATGCTGATGGCATTGTTGGTTGTATGAGTACCAAACCTGCGGATTTGGTTGTGAAAAAGATGATTCAATTGTCTATCAACCAATCTGCCTCAGGACAAGCCATGGCTTCGTCTCAACCCACCCAAATGATGAATGTTCTTTCGGTGCAATCGTCGAACCAGAAGGGTAACCAGCAACCCGGAAGGAATAAAAAAAAGGGTAAAAACAATCATAAGGGTGGAAATAAGAATGAAAATGCCAATTCTAATGACAAGAATTCCTGCAATACTGGGGGGGACAAACAGTCTAAACATAAGTTTAAGTTTCCTTGCAAGTTGTGTAAGGATGACCACCTCACTCACTTGTGCCCTCATATGGAAGACGCCTCGAGATTCATAGCACAGGGCCCAGCTGTGCTGACCAACCCTTTACCACATATTCAAAACATGAACTCGAGGACCCATGATCATTCTGGTGGAGATCAAGATCCGCCAGAAGCCATTAATGGTCATGGTTGCATCAATATGGTGCATGCTACTAAGGTTGTGACCCGTGCAAAGGACTACAGTTCGCCACAACCAGACCTTGGAAAGGAACCTACTCCACCCGGGAGTCCTTTGCATTATGAAAACCCTGTGGATAAACCTGAAGTCACACCTCACACTCCTAAGGGAGTTATAAAGTGTTCGAGACATCATCCTAATGCCCGAGCCACCCAGAACTATTCAGTTGTTGAGGATTTGGGCCACACTCGTTGTGTGATGTCTGCAATTGAAGTACTTCATAGTTGTCCTTCACAAAGGAAGGATTTGCTTTCTGCTCTTGGTGTTAACAATGGTAACTCTTCCTTCGTCATCAAATTTGAAACCATGGGACTACAGCCTCACTTGCCTTACTATGTGTCTCTCTTGATTAATGTATAATGTATTAACAAGACCATCAAGCGCACTGTGATTGATGAAGGCGTTGCTGCTTTCGTGATGTCTTTGTCATGTTGGAAGGGTTAGGGTTCCCCCGAGCTGTCTAAATCTGCTACCATGTTGACTACTTTTGATGGTAGATCATTTCGACCACACAAAATTCTTCCTTCTCTTAAGGTCCGTTTGGGAGGGAAGACCGTTGCGATCTAGGTTGAGGTGGTTGATGCACCCCTTGACTACAATCTGTTACTAGGTAGGAATTGGATGTATATTATGCAAGCCGTAGCTTCTTCTCTATTTTGAGTTGTATGCTTTCCATTTAATGGGAAGATTTCTACGATTTATTAGACATCATTCAAAAATCTAAGTGTTACTACATCATCAAGAGCTTCTATCCTGATTATCGATCATTCTTAGCCGGCGAATGGGAGTGTGGGTGTTGGCATGTATCCATCCCTTATGGGAAGCTTTAGTTGTCCTGCACCCATTCTTATGATCGGGTCTAGTTCCGGTGGGGCTTCATCTTCATTGAGATTGGTGTCTTTTTGCACTACCCATATGGAAGATCCTTGGATCCTTCCTACACCGATTCCTTCGAGTAAGCCTATCGAAATGGACATGCTATTTCCTGCAGCAATGATAGCATATCAAGAGAATATTGAATGTGTTGCAGAGCCTAGTCTTTCCTCTTCATGGATGGAGGAGGAGGACCCATATGTGCTGCATGCATGGGCACTTAAGTCTTCCCACACACATGATTGCCTTGATAGTGTTTTTCCATCAGATGAAGCTATTATTGAGGCCATGTCTAGGGTTGAGCCACCTTGGGAAGAGTTACATCATAGATCTTATTTTCTTCCTAAGCTTGACTATTTGGAGTGTGAAGACTTTAGGGAGATTCTTAGTGAGAGAATTGGTAGTCTTGTGGTTCCATTGAGCTCTCCTGGTTCGATGGCTAATGGAAACATGGCGAATATATCTCCTACCATCCCTATCAATATCTCTCACAATCCTACAAGATTGAGAATGTCTATATTGGGGTAGAGTGTTCCCATGTTGAGATTCAAGAGTATACCAAGTTGTTCAAAGAGTTTCATGATGTCTTTGCATGGTCATATGAGGAAATGACAGGTATCGACCCTTGCATTGTTGAACATGAGATTAAAACTTATCCCAATGCTAAGCCTATTCGACAACGCTTGCATGCGGTGAATCCTAGAAAATCACCTGCGATTAAGGATGAGATAGAAAAGCTGTTAAATGTCGGTTTTATCTATCACGTTCCCTTAACAGAATGGGTTTCAAACCCCATTTTGGTTGATAAGAAGCAAGGAGCGATCCGTATATGCATTGATTTCCATGACTTGAATCGTGCCTATCCTAAGGATAATTTTTCCTCTCCATTTATTGATCAAATTTTGGATGAGTGTGCAAGAAGCGAGGTATTTTCCTTTATGGATGGCTTTTTCGGATACAATCAGATACAGATCAAACCCGAGGACCAACATAAAACTGCATTTATTTGTCCTTGGGGTACCTTTGCATATCGAAAGATGCCTTTCGGCCTTAAAAAAGTCGAAGCCACATTTCAGCAGGCTATGACCTTGATTTTCCATGATCTCAAATAGATTATTGAAGTCTTTTTGGATGACCTTGCTACTCATTCTCATCAGAGGATGCGTCATTCCTACCATTTGAGATTAGTGTTCAAAATATGCCGCCATTATTTGGTTAGGTTAAATCCTCATAAATGCATATTTTGTGTGAATTCTGGTCACTTATTAGGGTTCATTATCTCCAGAGAGGGTATAAGAGTTGATCCCTTAAAGGTTGATGCAATACTTCAATTGTCTCTCCTGAGAAACATTAGACATATTCAATGTTTGCAAGGCATGGAAAATTTCTTGCCGAGATTCGTGGTTAATTTTTCCAATTTGACTAGAAGCTTTATGCATCTTTTGAAGAATGACACTACCTTTTGTTGGGATGAGTGAGCCCAGGAGTCCTTTGATGCACTTCAATGAACCTTAGCATCAGCCCCCATGATTAGTCCACCCGACTATAGACGTGAATTTTTTCTTTATGTGGCCATGTCCATGGAGACGATTGGTATGGTTTTGATTCAACAGGATGAGGAGCTCCATGAGCATGTTGCATATTATTTGTGCTGAAACCTTATAAATGCAGAGATCCATTATTCCCATGTGGAGAAACTTGCCTTAGCTACCGCTCATGCGGTTCCAAGATTGAGACACTATATTCGCCTTCTATAGACCTTGGTGGTAGCCCATGTCAATCCATTTCAGTTTGTCCTCACTAGAAGGATGATAGGGGGAAAGTATAATAATTGGATTGTCATCTTTCAAGAATTCTATCTCGAGTTTATTTCAGAAAAATCGAAGAAATCATTGATTATTGCTGAGCTTATGACTAGAAGCTTTATGCATCTTTTGAAGAATGACACTACCTTTTGTTGGGATGAGTGAGCCCAGGAGTCCTTTGATGCACTTCAATGAACCTTAGCATCAGCCCCCATGATTAGTCCACCCGACTATAGACGTGAATTTTTTCTTTATGTGGCCATGTCCATGGAGACGATTGGTATGGTTTTGATTCAACAGGATGAGGAGCTCCATGAGCATGTTGCATATTATTTGTGCTGAAACCTTATAAATGCAGAGATCCATTATTCCCATGTGGAGAAACTTGCCTTAGCTACCGCTCATGCGGTTCCAAGATTGAGACACTATATTCGCCTTCTATAGACCTTGGTGGTAGCCCATGTCAATCCATTTCAGTTTGTCCTCACTAGAAGGATGATAGGGGGAAAGTATAATAATTGGATTGTCATCTTTCAAGAATTCTATCTCGAGTTTATTTCAGAAAAATCGAAGAAATCATTGATTATTGCTGAGCTTATATCTGATTTCTCAAGTGAAGAGGAGGAGGAAGTTTGTGAAGATACGTTTGTTGATGAGCACATTTTCCTGATCTCAACTTTGGATCCATGGTATGGGGATATCATCATATATTTACAAACATTTAAGGTCCCTACTCACCTTTCATGGGATGAACGACGACGGTTACATCACATATCCAAGAACTACCTTATAGTGGATAACACATTGTACTACCGTGGGGTAGATTCCATTTTACGTCATTGTTTAACTCATGAGGAGGCTGAGCTTGTGCTGAATGATTTCCATGGAGGAGCATGTGGTGGTCATTTATCTGGGCTTTCTACAGCCCAAAAAATCTTGAGAGCGGGTTATTTTTGGTTGTTGATATTTAAAGATTGTGTCAATGCAGTCAAGAAGTGCCACCCTTTCTAGGTGTTTGCATGCAATATGCGCTCACATCCTGCCCTGTTACATCTGATTATAACCACTGGTTTTTTCACTAAGTGGGGGATTGATTTCATGGATTGCAACCCAGCTTCAGCTGGGGGGCATCATCATATTATAGTGGCTGTTGACTATTTCACAAAATGGGTTGAGGCTATGCCCACAATTAAATCTAACGGTGAGATAGCCACGCATTTCGTATTCAACCAAATCATTACTCGATTTGGTATTTCGAAGGAGCTTGTCACTGACCATGGTAGGCACTTTCAGAATCGGATGATGGAAGAGTTGGCCTTGAATTTAGGGTATAAGCAGGAGCATTCCTCTTCTTATTACCCTCAAGAGAATGGACAGGTTGAAGCAATGAACAAATCACTTAATTCCATTCTCCAACATACCATCGCTCAAATAAAGACCAGCTGGCATATCATGTTACATCCTGCTTTGTGGGCTTATAGAACCACGGATAAGACTGCCACCAGTTTTTCTCCATATCAGCTTGTACATGGAGAGGAGCCTGACTTGTCGGTTGAATGTGAAATACCTTCATTGAAACTAGCCATAAAGCTCTTACCAGACACTTTCCATTGGAGGAACATTTGGTCCACTTAGAGCAGCTTGATGAGCAGCATCGAGATGCCTTAGTGGATCTAGAAGTAAATAAGCGTCGCATTAAGGTCCAGTATGATAAATCTATCTGTTCGAGGAATTTTAGTGAAGGAAATTTGGTCCTTTTGTGGGATCAAGCTAAAGAACCCTTGGGGGAAAGAAAGTTTAACGTCATGTGGCATGGTCCTTACGTTGTCAAACGTGTGTTAAAGAAGGGCGCTTATGAGCTAGTAGATTATGAAAGGATAGCCTTGGCGGAGCCTAGAAATGGGCTCTATATTAAAAAGTACTATGCATGATTCTCAGTCAGGGATGATTATTGTATATTATTGTACAGTATTTGCATAGTTAGTTTTTTCTTATGATGATCGGGTTGTTGATTAGCTTTTGTTTCTTATCGCAGATGTCAATGGAGTCTTCCATCTATATAGGATTCTCTAATGGTGCTAGCCGTCACACTCAACTCTCAGCCTCTGCTGCTTGGGTGATTTATACTCCTACGAGTCAGATATTGTTTTCAGGAGGCATATGTTTACGGCCCTCTTCAAACAATGTTGCTGAATATATTGTCGTTATCGAGCTTCTACGAGATGTCATTTTACATGGTGTTCTCTCTCTTGAGGTACGTCTTGATTCGCATTTAATAGTGTCACAGCTGAATGGCTTATATCATGTTAGGGATCCAACATTATTACGAAGATTCTTACATGTGAGATTGTTAGAACGACAATTTGACAACATAACATACATACATGTTCCAAGAATTTATAATCAAGTTGCTGACTCATATGCTAACTATGTGTTAGATTGGCATTTGTTTCACAGACCATAAGCTCATCACAAACATACACTTTTACACATGTAAATAAATAAAATCAATCATAATAAAAAAATTTAATTAAACATTCAAAATGTGATAATACATAAGTGTCATAATACAAAAATGGGTCTTTCGAGCCACCAAAATATAATACACGGTAGTACAAAAATATGTCACTCCCAGGTATCTAATCTTGGGGAGGAGGAGGGGGGTTCTGTTCGTGAAAATTCACCATGGATCTAGCTAGCCATCGAAACAACCGTACCCATGCTCATGGTACACCCACCACCTAGCGCTGCATGGCCTCAAGCAAGTCCTCGACTTGCACCATGGGTACCCTATGTGTCAGCCGCACAAAGTTTGTGTGGATGCTTTGGAGCGTCCGCTCCGCATCCACACCCATGATGTCATCTCCTCGTCCCCTCTGTCTATGACGAGGGAAAGCGTTAGGCTGCCATGGTCCTAAATCTGCATACATATGACAGGATGTCACTATGTGTCGTCACACAAAAACATGTCTTTTTGTTCTATATATCAAAAAACTTCAAAAAGAGGGTTGGAATTCATTACCAATGTCACCGTATGCCGATCCTAGCGGTAGGGGCATGTCGGGATCTCTATGAAAATCTATCCCCGCATAGCGGTAATCATCGATGACAACTATTTTCCACCTCCACCATGGAAGGAAATCAGTTGGGTAGGGGTTGGACACCCTACCTCCAGCCAGTCTGTGCATCGCATCTACCCAACATCGTTGGGCTTGATCTTGAATCCCATAAAGAGGAACGTCAACTCTAGGTCTGAGTCTCAGAACACACTCGAAGAAGAACATTCTCAGTATACTGTTGAAACTGAAGTTTCATACCATGCCCATCTTGTAGTTGTTGAGTTGTTGCTTCATGTTACTCTATAGCGCAATACTACAATTGTAAATTATGGGTCTCAGGCACTCCACTGCATAGAACATCAAGGGCCGTGAGGCCTGGTGGAGTGAGGCTAGCCTTGATTTCTTGTCGAGTGTTAGTAGTATGGCCTTCAGGCCCAGTACCTATATGGATTTTGTTGGGATCTGAATCCCAACTTTTTCCATGTTCGAATAATAGTATACATCAATATACTCATTAATGGTGAGGCCACCTCTGGGCCCGCGAGAACGTAGTTTCACCACTTCCCCCCGTCGGGACAAGACTGTAATGAATTATATGTCCTCCACCTCTATAGTGAGGGACATCTCATCAACCTGGAAAGAATCTGAGTCAGGATCTCAGTAGTCTACTAGCATCTGCAGTAGTCTTGGTTTGGCCCTTATGCCCCCAAGACACCAAAAATTGTAGATCCTGCATGCATGAAGAGCTTGTTGAGCCATTAGATCGCCCCGTACAACCTCTTCTACATCCCCATGTTCTCTCTCCCTCCATTCTAGAACCATCATGCACATTTAAATTGAATTTTGGTCATTATTTGTCTTAAAAAACATTGAACGCGGCCGCATATGCAACTGTTTGTAAAACTACCATGTATGTACGTGACTTTGGGCCATTTTTCCGCATATAGCCAGCCCTATATGTGGAAAAACCCCTGATTTGCACATAGGCCGAAGCGTATATCTTAGAATGGCCTAGAAAATGATTTTGACCCTGGAACTTGAAAAAATTTACATGCAACTAGAAGAGCAGGGCATGGGAAGTTACCTGGAAAAAATGATGTCAAATTCCGACGGACAAAACTCCCGGAATTTACGTTTGAAGTTTTGAGCTCAATTGGGTAAAAATTTCAAATGATATATAATGTTTTGAATTTTTTTACTATTTATAGAAAATTTTAAATTTTTTGAAAATTTTTACCCCCTTCCTATAGTTTTGAACCGTTTCTGACCCTTTTGGACCATTTTTGACTAATATGATGATGTACGAGACCGTTTTGAGCATCGTTTCAACCATTGCTTTGACCCGTTCGTTCTGATCTTAGGTATGATGTTTAAACTGGCATATAGGTTATATTTCACCTCCATTTGCATTTTGCATGACCTTATGACCATTTCCTTATAACCTTAGGTACGAACCCATTCTATCCTGTCATGGAACCTTCTTACTATTTTAGACATGGCATGATGTGAATGGTAGAGTTTTAATTTACATGGGTTCCCTAGTTAGCTCCTTGTTTGCATTTGGAGCCCATGCCGACACTTTGTCCTTTAGGGTGTGGGACTCCATTGTATAGTATTGGCGTGACATTTCGCAAGAGCCTCATACTCCTCTTGATCTTTTTCTGGCCTATTTTCCCCAGGACTCCCTTATGTCAAGTTGTAATTGCATTTTCATGAGCCTTTCCTGCCTCATTGAGCCTTGTGCCGGCTTCCCCGACTTTGAGTATCAGCCATATAGCCCGAGCTTGTCTCATGTCTAGCCACGCTGAGCCATTTTGTATATCCTTTGCAGCTTGATTCCCTATTTTTACCAGGAGGGGACTTTCCCCTGAGTTTCGCTATCCTACACATGTGTCCTTGCATCGAGCATAGGTATGTTTCGCTGCTTGGAACTAGTTTGTTTGCCCATTGACACTCGTCTCCTCCTAGTCTGTAACTATAAAGCACTTTTATTCTTTTTCAAGATTTTTAAAATATTTGAAAAAGTCCAAAAAAATCAAAAAACCAAAATGTCGGATAAGAAAAGATGTTATCATTGTCAATAGTTGAGTCATGTCCCCTTCAAACAGAGCACTATATATCACATCCGTTGGTTGGGTAATAGTTTGACTTTAGGAGTTGTATTCGTTTCTCTGAGTTTATCTCCACCAAATAGTTAAGCTTCCAGTCCCTATGGAGCCTCTGTCGATGCCTCATGTGTCACAGAGATGTCCCAGTTTTGAATATCGAGTCTATGCTACCTACATTTAGTCACCATTCTCTGTTATGCTCTTGTTCGAAGGAAGTTGAAACCTGAGTCGACCATTCCTCAGTTATCTTGAATTTGCATGTCACCCATTCCCGATACAGTTATTGGTTATTGCACATTATACAAATTTTCTGAGTACCTCGTGTTGGATGATGGGGGATGCCTTAATGCCCTCCTTCTAGTAGATTTCATCCCATTGACTTCAGATGATTTATTCTGGGATAGGAATCTAGAGTCATCTTTGAGTGCCTTGAGACTTGCAGTCATCAATGGCAGGTTCTCTCGCCATCGACAGTTTTTTGGGAATACATCAATGTCCCATGATCGATGGATTCTCTCAAGTGTTCGACCTCAACACATTTATTCACACTTGTTAGTTTGCATTCTAGTACCTTGATTCCCATTTTCATTATTAGTGGGTGATCTCACATCTATTAACGGTATACATGAATGACTAGTAATCAGACGATGGACTACTATGTTCGACCTCGACACCTCTATTCACATAGTAGGACAGGTACTCATTGCGGTTTTTGTAGAATACCTTCGAAACTAGCGGCATCTTATATATGCTACCTCATTGATCGTGCCAGTGTTCATGAGATTTCAGCTCGCGTGACTTGATTCCAGTATATGTCATATATTTCCAGCCATTATGGAGATCTTGATCCATTACATATCTTCAGCCTTCATGGAGATCATGATCCTGTGTATATCTTCATCATGGAGATTCTAAGCTATCTATATTGTATGTGGCGATGACCACACATGTCATATTTTGTATCATGCCTATTCATGGCCATTGTACTCGTATGTATCTAGGACTGCTACATCTACTTGAAGTTATGTGCACAGTTTGATCATTGTATTGTATTGATTGGATGGTTGGTTCTTCCACTAGGTTCTTCATCACTCCACTTTTGGGATGGACTTATCATGTATTTTGGCCATCGTATGACCCCTCTAACCTCACACATTAGGGGGCATCTGTTATAGCTGATTTTACCACACATGGTGGATCACACTTTTATGGCCTTCCATGTCACTCTGCAGACTTTTTAGACCCCATGGACCATTTTTGTACCTTTGATGTTTCCAAGATCATCCCTAAAAACATGCAATAATTTTCATATGTGACTTTTAATCCCTTTCTCGCATATATACGTGGATCAACCCTTAAACCCGTGTACATCAGGATGTGTGCAAAAGGCCAAATGATTTTAGAGTTTTCCTTGATATGGATATGAGTCACTTGTCTCTTAGCCTTCCATATGCCTTGAGATCGCTCAGATTCAACCTTCCATTACCCCATTGAAGAGCTATATAAGGAACCCTTCGGATACATTGAAAAAGAAGGAATTGAAGAGCAAGAAAACTATAGTCCATTGTTGCTGGAGCTTATACTTGAGTCTGCATCCCTTTGTCCCTTGGAGCTCTTTGTGTTCTTCCCAAGATTTCCTTTTGCTTGTGATCTTGCTATCAAGAGATGGAGGATTGAAGTGGTGGAGGCCCAAGTGGGGGACTCAGTTTCTCTGATTTGCAGACGTGCCGACAGAGGTTGTCACTATTGTAATCTCTGTTTTATATCAATAGAAATATCTTTTCCTATCCAATAATGTGTATTTAAATGAGCATTTGATCCATGGATTCTTTTAAATTCTTATATGTTATTGATTGTATATTCTAGAGTAGGTCTAACACAATTATATATAGCATGCTTGTCTTGTTTGTCGAATGTTGAGGAAACAAATTGCTAATACAAGCGAGATTGGAAAAGCTCAACGGGGATCTACATCAACCGTCTGGAATAAGGTAGAAATAGAGATCCTTTAGTGTTAGATATTTAGTTTCTCTTACATATAGGGAAGGATTTATTTCTGAATTTAAGCTGTCTATTGTGGTACCCCAAGCCATAGGAATTTCTCTTTGTAACAATTAAGATCTGTATTAGACAATTGGACCTTATTTTGTGTTGCAAGGAGATTGATTGGGCTTGAGAGGGTGAACACAATTTATAGGATTTCAAGAATCTATGATTTAAGGAATTTGAAGGATCCAAGGCTGTTAAGATAAAGAGTGAATATGGTGGTAATGTTTCATATACATAACCCTTAAATTTGCAATGAGTTAACAATGGGGGTGAGGAGATACCCATGCTTGCTTATGTTGTAGATTAGTGGGATGAAAAAACTATGCATGAGCTAATAAATCTAGTACCTAAGGTATATAAGGACCTGATTCCATAGATTTGAACTGAAATGAAGAGAATAATGGAAGAAGGGGGGGAGATGAAAATTGAATTATGGCCAGATGTTATCCCATAAGACACCGATTCCAAGATTAATCCCAAAGTTAAAGAAAAGGTGAAGAAAGAAACTAATATAATGTTAGCTACATGATTGATGTTTATGGTTGAAAAATCTAATATGACTATCCCAATCATGTTTCAAATGAAGAAGGTGTAAGATTAAATCACAAACAAGATTCATCCATACACAGTTTATAGTTCATGGTGGTGACGAGGAGAGCAACAAAAAGTTTCTACAACACCTCGGTGGTGACTAGGGCTGCTACACCAGGCCTAGTGGTAGCACTACCAGCCTTGGTGGTGGTCTAAGGCTACAACACCAAACTACCATAACCTTGTTGGAGGCCATGGGTAGCATTAGACCGCTGCTCCAACCTTCTCTGCAAGTCTAAGGCAATAGAAGAAGGTTTCAACGCTTGGGTAATCTTACCATGCATATAAAAGATTTGAAAACACTTACAACAGCTGTAAAAACAGTAGTAAATCTGCCCTTATATTCTTTGATTGTGGTGTTAAATCACTTAACATATTCAACCTTAACTTATTTCAAATCAGCAACACATATAGTGCTGGAAATTACAAACCATGAAGAATATTGATGGTTGAAAATTAAATCTAGAATTTACACAAGTATTGGACAGCTGAAAACTTAAGTAATATGAAATATCCATAAAGATGAAGTTCATGCACACACAAATGCCTTATCACAAGGCTACTACAATCTTCTAGCCCTCCAAAACCCTAGTTAGGGAAAATGATGAAAACCCTTGCTCAGAACAAGGAGATCCAACAAGCATGCATCACACAAGAATGTCCTCCAAGGAAATACTGCTCCTCTTTTGGGTAAGATGTATCCTGTTTTTCTTCTCTCACCAAGTACAGCCTAGGGTTTCTTCTCAAAATCTGCATCTCCTAATATAGAATGGATTAAACCCTAACCAGGTAGTCTTCAAGATGCTCTAACAAGCTCACTGTTCTAGGGCTACATGTTCCAAAACTCACCATAATCTCAGACTTTTTGCTTTTGTTGCATATAATTTGACTCTAAAAGAACAGTAAAGTAAACTGGATGCAAAATTTTAGCCCTAAATTCAAAACAATACACTTGAAGAAGCTTGGTGTGTGAAAACCCAAGGTGAAACATCTCATAATTTTTGGTTTTGTTGCATATACTTTGATTCTAAAAGAACAGTGGAGTAAACTGGATGCAAAATTTTATCCCTATAGGGTAGATCGAGTGGTTGAGCACCTTGAGCTTTAGAAGGGATCAGGGTTAATCCCACAGGCTAGGTGCCTATGTTGCATTCCTCGCTCAGTGTCCCTACCAGGTCAGGTGCCATAATATGCACCAACATGTTTACATTGGGTACCATCTATGAAATGAAGGGAAACCCATGTGGTTTTACATAGAAAAAAAATTGGATGCAAAACTTGGGCATTTGACTAGTTCCCCTGTGTGTTTTTTTATTTTTCTACTGTGGTAGAGATCATTCAAAACATCATTACTTGCAAAGGTCTAAGAGAATTTCCCATCCAGTCCCATGACCAAAACAACAAGAAACTGAACACAATAAAAAATAGTATTATCTAGAATTTCAAGCAATCTGCCATGAATGCACCACATAAAACTTGAATCCATGCCCTTTTAGGTTTCAGGGATTGGCCAAAATAGACAAGAAAGAAATGATGATTGAAGTATCAACCTTGTAAAATGCTACATAACATAACCATGACAATAACCATGCTACATAACCATTAACCATGCTACATAACCATGACATTAACCATGCTACATAACCATAACCATGCTCAAAATTTATGTTTGCCGCCAATTTCAAAACAAGTTCCACTACATGAAATTATAGAGAGAACTCTTACCTCACAAATTTTGCAATTGTCTATGAAAAATATATCTTTGCTTTGGCTTGGGACAATGCAAGTCCTGGATTATTAGTGATTAGTTCACCAACCAAAATAATAATTTCCAATTTTCATATAGAAAACAATAAAATATTTAACAAGATAAATCATTAAACAAAGTGCTGGATTAATAGAGATTTTTTCACTAACCCCCAAAAAAAATTTGAAATCTTCATCTCTTTCAACTTAATGCTCTACTGGTCACTACATTAATTTTAACGCTCTACTGGTCACTGCGTTAAGGTTGGTCATTGAGATGTCATACCATATTTCATGTACAAGAATGAATAAATAAAGTGCAGGAGATATACAACATTAAGGAATCACAACCATTAATTGAATCTTCCTTATACTCGGATAATTCTGAGTTTGATCATGTAACCGAAGGGATAATTCAAACACTGTAAACCATATACGTACCTTGAGAGAGGGTTAAATCAGCTCGAAACTGAGCTTAGACTCTTAGTCAATAGAAATATAGGTTTCAATCAAAAGCACATGCTTAAGTAATTCAATCATGTCCAAAATAGTCATGCTAAGGACACACAGTCACTTAGCACAAGAGAAACTCAGTCATACTGATACCCTCTGACAGTCATGTTGAGTAACTCACAATCCACAATTGAAGAGTAAAGTCACAGTCACTCCAATGGTAGAACCCAACACATAGGAAAAACCCATAAGAACTAATGCTGAGAAAATCATGAGGTAAGCAACTTAGAAAAACGCAGAGACTCACACTGAGAAAAATCGTGAGGTAAGTGGCTGAGAAAGACGTAGAGACTCACTTTACAAGATGAGACGTAAATAAAGAAAATGCAGAGATCAATCTCAGCCCATGAAGAAAGAATAAATCGCAGAGGTAAAACTCAGAGCGTGAATGAACAAATCACAGATCATGAATGAATAATTCACAAAGGTAAAACTTAGCCCCTGAAATGAACAAGACGCAGAGGTAAAATCGTGGAGTGAAATCACGGAGGAAAACCCAAGAGACAAACCTGCAGGCAAGAGGAGAAAATCAAATCGCATAGGAGATAACCCCTGCTGGAGAAACCGATGATAACAGACATCCCAGTGAGATAACAAGCTGAGAACATGGTGAGATAACCCTAGTACCAAGTAAGAATAGGACCATGACTCAACAACCACAAGAGAAAAGTGAACCGTAAAGGTGGACAAACATTCAATTAGGACCAACAAAACCAAAGACTTTTCTCTCTCTCAAGGTACATAGTTTTATATATACTTTTGTCATTAATGTATAAGGGGAACATCCAAATGGATGGTACACTCCTTTTTTCCTCAACTAACTTTTACAAGATAGATCATCCATACATATCTACGAAGGAAACATAAAGAGCCCAGTTCAGTATATCCAAGTAAGTGCTTGATGAAGTGTCCTAATATCAATACCCTCGGAGGAGAAATAGTGTCATCCTCAAGACATCCAATATGATGCTAAAAGACTCAATCATCCATACTCAAAGATAAAGCAACCAAAAGGTTGAAGAGTAGGAGGTACAAGCTCTGCTCTAGAAGAGTTGTAGCTTGTCTTCCCCAATAGCTATTTCCTCATAATTTTCAGTGAAGGAAAGTAGTCCCACAACCATGGGGAGCACTTCCTTGGATATACTGTATGCCCTCTTATTGTGTTCTCTAAATACATGATGAAAGTCTAAAGTGTTAAATAAGGCCTTCAACTCCATAATGTTGTCGCACCAACCATCCAGATGGAGGGAAGAGAGAGTTGCCATATCATCTGAGCCCAAAAAATATACTAACAGCCAACTATCATAAAATAGTGCATACCATCTCAAAGTGTCCATGCATGTGGGCTCAAAACATTATGCAATGCTAGCACCTAAGTGAAGAATACTATGACTGAAACCCCCATAAGAAAATAACACTGGGAATAGGTCAAATTACCAACAAACTACATGAATATGTGTTCCCAAGATTCCAAGTGTGAAGGACAAGAAAAAAATTAACTACTAACTGTTGAATACAATGAAAAATGCATACAATGAATGTGAGCATTATTGATTTGCATCTATAGCAGATCAATCTAAACCTTCGGACCAAAACACCAATGGATCTTGGTTTTCTGTGGGCTGAAAAGTCAAAAAGAAATTCAATATATGTATATATATATATATATATATATATATATATTTAGGGACAAAATATAAAAAAAGTAATTAAATATTAACAAAAACAAATATGCATACCTGCATCACTTGAGGAAATTGTGAAACTAGAATTTCCTCAACATCTATATTTGTGCCAGTAGCCTCTGTTTCTTCCGGGTCAAACAAATTCGTATCATCAACGTCGTCGTCATTCATGAATTTGGTATATTGCATAAATTCATATATTAAATTTCATATATTAAAAACATTATATTTCATATACTAAATTTCATATATTATAGCATACTTATGTGACATGCCCCTGTTTTCATTTTGTCAAGCAACCACTCGCTTATAATTGTCTCTACAATATGCTGCATATTGCTCAAGCTCTCATTGACTCATACTTTTCAAGTGATCATTAGAATAATCATCAAATGGGCCTGCATCCAAACTGGCTGCAGATGAAATACTATGTAGGACGATTTCCACCCCTGCCAATGCAGCCCCGACATTTTCAAGTGATCATTAGAATAATCATCAAATGGGCCTGCATCCAAACTGGCTGCAGATGAAATACTATGTAGGACGATTTCCCCCCCTGCCAATGCAGCCCCGACACGGTCTCATATCTCTTCCCTCACCTCTCTTGATATTTGGGATGTTGTTTCCAAATCCTCTGGTAAAGGTAAGACTCTAGGATGAGGTTGTACTAACCAAGGCATCAGATGCCTATAATGAACATCTCCTGGCGCATCAGGTCGTTCATATGTACAACCTTTGCCAGCACCATAGAAACTGGATCTTGTATCTGTATAGTCAGGGTCCATGTTAAACCGAAACTCTGCAATCAACATATTGAAAAAATATTGAGGAACCTTGTCATTTTTTGGGAACTTCACGTATGCACACAGGAGCCTCGAATAAATGTGTGGTGCAATCAAAGGATCATTGAATCTTGCAATCTTTAGACGCTTTTTTTCTCCAGGCCGCAAGTCAAAACATGAGAAGACCATTTATTTTGTGACAACTTTATTTACTTATTCAAACTTTTGGCGATCCATAACTGAAAATCGCCTCCTACACATCATATCATGAAAAATATGGGTTGATGGTCCAACCCCAAGATATGTCTCGATCAAACAATTTAGATTGTGCAAAACAATCTAGAGACATTGTTGAGTACCAAAAGAGAGATTTGAAGATTTAAGTTCTTCCTTCAATCTGGAGGAATGCTCCTTCATCTCTTCCACAGTCAGCATAGTGATGTTGTCTTCGCAAGGAGTCTCCTCAGGAACATCTCTAGGATGACTGTAAAGAGGATGATATCTATCATTTTGAGCATATTGATGCACCCAACGACATCTCCTTGTCTCTGGAGGTGGATTATGATCAGCAGCAGCAAACCGTGTAAGAAGATGCCTGTGCAATTATTAAAATATCTATATCTAATTTTTCAATCAAATTATACATGTCCATATAAAATGTGTTCAGTAGAAATAACCGATGCATCATCTTGTGCCCATCATTGTTTTCAGAATGTCTAGAAGCACCTGTACAAAACCAAAAAAATGGAAATCACATGTAAGTTAACAAGAAAAATCATCAAACAAGAATTCTAGTCAGAATATACATGTGTAAACAACCTCTACTTGGAAATGGCGTATCTGAGGAATAATACTAAGTGCGTCCTATGTGTTTTCCCATCGGCCCCCATAGACCCCTCAGACATACGTCTGTCATGATCAAAACCACCACCTGTGCATGTAACAAGATCTTAGAAAGACCAGGTAAAATAATATTTATGTTCATATAGACTTGAGTATGAATTAAATAACAACTGAATTTACCTGACGATGACCTCAAGGATTGTGTCTGCATAGTGTTGTAAAGGAAAGTGTCCTATGGCTAGGGTTTAAGAGGCCATCAACGTACTGGGGTTGAAAGAGAGATGCACAATGTTCAGCAAGTATATAACAGCAAGTTTCAGAGATGAGAAAGGTCCATACCTAATAAAATGAAGGCTGGTCCAAGCTTTCTCTTCAATCCTCCTCTTGCTCCTCTCGCTCCAAGAGACCTGCAAAACAAATTATACCTTCCTCAAACCATTATGACCACATATAAAACAATGATAATCAAATAAACATGAACTAATGATCTGAATAACATCATCATATGATCAGAAATAGAGATTCAATCACACATTGAACAATGATTTGGGAAGAAGAAGGACATCACATCTTTATTAATCCTGAAAACAAGTACAAGTATACCTCCTCTTCAGGTTTGGCACCTCACGAAACCTTGATCTGGATCTGCTGCTTCTCTTCTCCAAAGAACTCAGCCTCCAAGCTTTGCAACACAAGGGGAAGACCTCCAAGGCAAAGGTGTAGGCAAAGAGAGTCCCGATTCCTCTAGCATAACAATGCATAAATTCAAAGTCCCCTTTCATGGACCTCCCTACCTCTATTTATATGATGAAGAAGAGTTAGGGGCGAAGCCAAAGTGGTTACAACTGAAGGAGTCAGTTGTATAACTACCCAAACTAACTCAAAAGGCGTGTTTTTATGTTTTAATGTTAAGAAATAGATGCGCGGGTCTGAAGGAGGACAACCCGCGCATGATACGCGAGTTTACACAAGAGCAACCCGCGAATATATGCATGCGCGACTTGTAAAACACAAGAGTCGCGCATGATGCGCGGGTTGCACATAAGGAGAGTGGCGCATACACAAAAAAACGCATTTTTAAGGTATTTCTGGGCATTTTCATACTTTGGTGTCTTCTGGAAAGTTTTAGCTAACTAAAATACCTTTCTAACGGTGCAAGAATGTGGTCAAACGGAGTTACAAAACTCAAGATATGTGTCCTCCAAGATAGGTGTTTTTTCAGTGACTTTCAGGAAGTGTCGACATGCGACGAAATCATGGGAAAGTAGTCACAGGAAGAGATGTGTCATTTTGGGCTATAATAGATGCCCCCTAATGTGTGAGGTTAGAGGGGAAGATGATAGCCAAAATACATTATAAAGGAAAAAGCTGAGTATGGAGAGAGCAGAGAATCCAAGATCAAAAGGCTCGAGTGAAGGTACCTGAAAGAGAGATAAATGTCAGAAAAACTGATCTCTGTAACATACACGTTCATATACAAAACATCGCCATAAAGATATAGGCGGATCCAACATATGTATAACTGATGAAACTATCATGGTCGCTCAATATGCAAAAAGGCGCCATATCAAATCTAAAGGAGCCATGGCCACAAATGAACAAGGTGGATCCATGCTCAACAATCGATCATAACCACAAAAATACAAGGGGGATCTATGTCTTAGCAAAATGTCATATAAAGTATAACAAGATCTTGCGCAACTTGGGAAATAGCAAAATGATGATGCTACTGTCAGCCCCAAGGTCTTCAATCCAAACCGCCCAAAAAAGGTACGAATCCTAACCATGCGAATAAAAGAGCTGAAGTCGAACATGGAGGAAACCGTTTGATTACCGGTCAATGATGAAAACCGTTAACAAACATGAGGGAAACCACCATTAATGAAAATGGTTCCCAAGGTACCTAGTACATTCTAACAAGTGTGATTACAAGGACCTGAAGTTGAACACTTGAAGAATCCATTGAGTAGGAGACATTAAGGTATTCCCAACTACCCAATAGCGAGGGAAATTGCCATTGAGGACAACAATTCCCAAGGTACTGTCATAAAACTCTAAATCTCATCCCCAGAGCAAGATGTGTTGCAGTCGATAGGAAGAGATCCGCTGGAAGGAAGGCATTAAGGCATCCTTCATCATCCAACACGAGGTAGCTCAAAGACTAATTGGATCTGGAATTGGTACTGAATTTCACAAAAAGAACCGCTGAAGACATAATGTAATGAACTGATACCAGGGAATGGCCGACACAAAAGGTCAAGGCAACTACAGAATGGCCGACAAAGGTTTAATCCTTGAACAGTGAGCATGACACAAAAGTGACTTAGGCAGCTTTTGACACAAAATAGGACCAACGAAACAAATCTGCAATGTAGGAGACATTGACAGATTCCCCATAGAATTGGAAAAGAGACCAACTGGAGGAGTAAGAAACTCTGAATCAGGATGAGGTCAAAAGACTAGGACCCAACTGTTGATAGACTCAAAACTGGTGCTTTGTTCAAGGAAACAAGACTTGCTGCCAAGATATAAAAAGACATGGAAATAA
>LPNX011154747.1:205597-252310 GCA_001517045.1 Pseudotsuga menziesii | reverse complement strand
AAACGGAAAAAAAAACTATTTTCCAAATAAAATAATAAAAATAAAAAATATATATATATATATGAAGAAACACATAAAATTTATTTTCATGGGCAGGTCGACCCAACTAGTTTACCAAACAGTGACCCAAAATCTACGGAAATGGCATTCATGGCCCATGGCTGATTTTCTTAACCACCATCCTTCAATTCCGACAATTTCAATTGCTGCTCAACCTGCTAGTTCTTGTCAAATAGCCTAACCATTGGCACCAAACATTAAAGGGTTTGGTGGGTTTTGGATATGGATATTGGTCATGCCGTTGAGGATTTTGGGATTGATATTGACCACTGTTGAGAGTTTACAATTTCTCTATTTAATTGCCGTAGCTTCCATGGATAAAGCAGCATTGGAAAGAACCTGGAGACTTTTGAAGAGGCGGGCCATGAATTCTGCACCTCTGGCGTCAACACCACCTTCTTTGCTTACAAAATCCATGGTAAGTTTATCGATTTACTGTGAATTGATAAATTTTTAGTGAATTTTGGATAAAAACCCTCTGCATGTGCTTGATCTTAATGTTTCAGTGAAAATCTTTCCCACTGTGGGCTTCCAGATGATCCTCTGCCTCGAACACTAGAGCCGTTTCTTCATTTTCCATATCTCCATGTCTCTGTTGGAATGTGTCTTCCACCATAGCCACATTTTCCATATCTACATCGTTTTAGGCCATATTTTGTGAAGCTTTTGAGGTAAGAATGTATGGAGTAATGCTAAAGCTAGAGAATCAACAAATAGGGAATGCAACAAGAGAAAAAAAGAAAACACATTACACTCTAGTCTGTACCCTATTTTTGGATAATTACTAGTCCTAGAATGCCAGTTATCAAGATTTTACCCCCACATGGTTTCAGACTAGAATTTTACCACTGAAGGAAACTTGTTTGGACCAGAAATTGGTGAGTTGAAAAGCAGCTCAGATGATCGAGTAGAGGTTAATATGTGGAGTGTGTCAAAGGGCATAGTTTTACAGTGGCCTAGTTTTACTCAGATGGCCTAGTTTTACTAAGATGATTGAAATTTTATGCTTATCTGATAATGTCTATAAAATCTGCTGACCCCCCAGGCATAAGAGAATGCAAAGATGCACCATGCAAATGCCTAAAGTCAGTGATGCTAATGATGCGTCTGGAGGGATTTTGGAGAAGTTCCCAAAGCGCCTGAATGCTACTCCTCCTAGAGTTCTCAGTGATTCATTATTAGGTGTTAGTACTGAGACATATAATGCTAATACACAGTTGTGTAGAAAGCACATGAAAGGCTACAAAAGAATGAACAAATATATTAGGGAGAGTAGATATCTCAATGTTATGGACATGAATGCAGGTCTTGGTGGCTTTGTAGCAACACTTACATCTGACAAAGTTTGGGTTATGAATGTTGTCCCAACCATTGCAAAAAAGAATACACTTGGTGTGATATATGAAAGAGGCCTTATTGGAATTTATCATGACTGGTATGGTTACCTTTCATTTCTCTTTTAATTTTTGCAAGGATTTAATTTCTATAAGGATTATTTGCCTTGTGCATTTTTCATAGTTTTATCAGTTTTGCTTTCTATACTTATGGTCTTGTTGTTATGCCATTGTAAGTTGTTTCCAGTTAATAACAAAGTATGCATTTTGTTCACATTTTGCATTATTTTATTTAATGCTATGTTCATGTTATTGTTATCAGTTTTGCAGGTGTGATATTGCAAAACATTTAGTCATTCTCTATTCAGATCTGAAATCCTTTTTATGCATAATGGTTTCTTTTGCACTTATATTCCATTGGCAGAAAAGCAGATGTCCACGATTCTCATTGTTGTTTTTCATAGGCTGAAAATTGATAGAGACAGGTCATGTGATTAGATGTACTTGTATTTTCTCATATTTTTAGGTAAAAAAAGAGTTATGGGAGCCAATTTTCATATGCACACTACTACATATTTCAACCTCAGCTTTTATATTATTTCTATCCTTGTGTGAAATTCTTCATCACCATATGAAAAACTATGCAATATTTTGTGTCATAATCTGTTTTAATTGCTGTCTATTCTACTAACAATTATTTTATTGTAGCTCTTGTATTTTATTAAGATCATAATCTGGTTTCCTCTTGCTTCAGTCTATAGATTCTTGGAGTTACATAGTGTGGATGGTAAGAATGTATCTATTTATTCTTTACCTTGACTAAATATTTAATCAGATAATGACATCATTATTTGTAAGTTGTGTATGAACAGTTGAGATATGGCTCCAATGGGCAGGGTTTCAACATAAAATATCACTTTTATGTTAAACTAATGGCAGTTTATAAATTCAATTCCCAGATAGCATACATGCGACATAAGAATAATCGTCAAGATACCAAGATTTTACTCAAATCTTTTGTCTTTTCTTGTAACATGGTCATGATTGACAGCATAACATAGATTTTCAAAAATCATTGGTTATTCATCGTTTTACTGCCCAAAATGTCTTGATAATGCATTTTTGTTTATGAAGATGCAGCCTTCCTTTATTTAAAGTTGAAATTGGTCAATCTGTTTGCATGTAGCATTCTTTCTTTTTTTTATACCTTTGAGATGGAATTATCAATGTTGGTAAACCCATGGAATTAGCTTTAGAAGCATGATAATTTATTTGATGCATTGAATATTTAGGATTATGTAATAGACAGGCTTATCTTTGCTTCACGATGAGAGGACATATTCCCCTTCATTTGCTTATTTTTGGGCTTTTGGTTTGATTTCTGTTCTCCTATGTGTTTGGATCATGAATTTGATGTTCAACAAGCTTATCTTAGCTTCATTATGAGAGGATGTATTCTCTTTCATTTGCTCATGTTTTGGCTTCCAGCTTGAGTTCTGTTCTCTTATGTGTTTGGGCATCATTAATTTATGGTTCAATTCTGCTATGATTTTTGTTTCTGTCAATTGCGTGTTTACATTATGATATAGTAGGAGCTTTTGACATCATAGATTTTGGAATAATTCCTTCATTTTCTTGTCCTCTAACAGATACAAAATGAGGTCGAAAACAAATTCAGCAAACAACAAGACCAGGAGTTCTGTTTCTATCTTTATTGTTGTGGGATTGTGTTGTTTTTTCTATATATTGGGTGCTTGGAAGAAGAGTGGTTTTGGAAAGGGTGATAGCATTGCATTGGAAGTCAATAAGATGACAGACTATGGAACATTGTCCACTCTAAATTTTGAGACTCACCACAATGAAGGAGATAACGTTGAACTTTTTGAATCCAAAGAAAAAGTATTTGAACCTTGCAGTGCCAAAAACATTGATTACACCCCTTTCCATGACCAAAAGCGATCTATGACATTTACTAGAGATAATATGATATACAAAGAGAGGCATTGCCTACCAGAGGATGAGAAGCTGCACTGCCTCATTCCTGCTCCAAAAGGATACAAAAATCCATTTCCATGGCCAAAGAGCCATGACTATGTGCCATATGCTAATGTTCCCTACAAGAGTCTTACAGTAGAGAAGGCTGTTTAGAATTGGGTTCAATTTGAAGGCGATGTTTTCAAGTTTCCTGGAGGAGGAACGATGTTTCCTCAAGGTGCGGATAAGTATATTGATGAACTTGCTGAAGTGATACCTATTTCTGATGGTACTATCAGGACTGCACTGGACACTAGCTGTGGGGTATGTTTGAAGCATATACCTTGCGAGTCTTGATTCTACAACACTCTTTTCCATATTGTTGCTCTTTTTGTGGAAACTAGTATGTTTAATTTGGGACTGTCTGATATATGCTTACAAGTGTTCTTCAATTTTGAAGAGATTCCTGTATTTTGTTTTTGCAATGATTTATGGAGTTTGAGGATATGCCCTTATCTGAAATCCTTATGGCATGCTTAGGTGGCAAGCTGGGGTGCATATCTTTTAAAGAGAAATGTTTTGACCATGTCCTTTGCACCAAGGGATTCACATGAAGCCCAAGTGCAGTTTGCTTTGGAGCGAGGTGTGCCTACTATGATTGGTGTAATGGGGACACAACAGCTTCCTTACCCTTCCAGGGCTTTTGACATGTCTCAATGTTCACGGTGTTTGATACATTGGACTACAAATGGTATTCGGGACTTTTACAAGATTAATGCTTTTGTTAAAGTTAAAATTCTGAGCTATGGAAGAGCCTTGAATTTACTGATTTGATTCTCAAATTGATTTGTGTAGCTTCATTTGTTTGCAGATGGTATGTATTTGATAGAAGTGGATAGAGTCCTGATACCAGGTGGATATTGGATTCTCTCTGGTCCTCCCATCAATTGGAAGCAATATTACCAATCTTGGCAGAGATTAAAAGAGGAGCTCCAGCAGGAACAAGAGAAAATTGAAGAAATAGTAGAACTTTTGTGCTGGGAAAAGAAGCATGAAAAAGGTGATATTGCCATTTGGCAAAAGAGAATTAATACTCGTTCTTGTCCTAGAAGCCTGAATACTATCGACCCACCTCCTGCCTGTGAATCAGGCAATCCAGATGATTCTTGGTAAGTTCCTGAACTTCATAGCTCAAAGTTGAAGCCAGTTTATGTAGTGTAATTTTATAACAGAACATAATCAGATCGATAGTGTGCTAAAATCTATTTTCAAAAATTCATTGCTGGTGAACAAAGCGATTATATTTATGAGCAATGTTTGTAACCCAGACATTTTTTGTGCTTAGGCAGGACCATAAGCTCAGTGCTGTAGGTATTCTTAGGTTTAAATCTAGGCTCCAATACATTCCTGGGGTTTGACAGTTAAAACCTATTTCTGTCCTTCCTAGAATGTGCTTTTAGATTCCAAGTATTGGCTACATTTGTTATTCTATTAATCGAGCATTTAACACCCGTCCTTGTAAGTATTATTCTATTGGATTTTTTTCCTTTATAAGACTAATATGATGCCAAATTCTAAATTGGATATCAATATTGCAATGGATATGTTACAAAGTGCATTGTGGTTGTAGGATTCCTTTGAATTAAAATGTTAGTGTGGATGACTATGAAAAATTTAAACTTGCACTGCTATTAAGGTGAAATACATGGTCTGTTTGTTTGTCATAATTTTTTGACATGTAGAAATCTGGAGAACTTCTTTGTAACAATTGATAGAATGGTCATTGACCTATTATAATTTATGATTTTAATTGTAAATGCTACAAGATTCAAGGGATTAGCAACTTTATATCCTAAATACAAGTCAGAGATACATTTTGAATTCATCATTTTTATGTGAGTTTTGAATTTTACTATCTGCTTTTACATTTTAATGGCCATGCATGAATTGATCTTGTGCTGCAGACAGGTTTAAGTTTAACTGTCTAAATCTTAAAAAAATTCAAGAATGTTTGCATAATTGGCTTCATATTTCATTACAGTACAAGAAGAGTCTATTTTTTCCCTGATCTGCTTTGACAGTGCCCTAGTTTTACTCAGATGATTAAATTTTATGCTTATCTGATAATGTCTATAAAATCTGCTGACCCACCAGGCATAAGAGAATGCAAAGATGCACTACGCAAATGCCTAAATTCAGTGATGCTAATGATGTGTCTAGAGGGATTTTGGAGAAGTTCCCAAAGTGCCTGAATGTTGTTCCTCCTAGAGTTCTCAGTGGTTCATTATCAGGTGTTACTGCTGAGACATATAATGCTGATACACGGTTGTGGAGAAAGCACGTGAAAGGCTACAAAAGAATGAACAAATATATTGGGGAGAGTAGATATCGCAATGTTATTGACATGAATGCAGGTCTTAGTGGCTTTGTAGCAGCACTTACATCCGACGAATTTTGGGTTATGAATGTTGTCCCAACCATTGCAAAAAAAAAAACACTTGGTGTGATATATGAAAGAGGCCTTATTGGAACTTATCATGACTGGTATGGTTATCCTTCATTTCTCTTTTAATTTTTGCAAGGCTTTAATTTCTATAATGATTATTTTCCTTGTGCATTTTTAGTAGTTTTATCAGTTTTGCTTTCTAAACCTAGATCCATAACATTTGAAACATTATCATCCATTTATGTCATTTACCTTTATGTTAGTACATTTGGACACCCAACAATTTTTGTTACATTTTTTATTTAGATTTTTCAAATTTCATTGGAATAGGACTCAAAATTCATGCTTTGAAAGGCTTGTTAAAAGCAGACAATTCTTTGCATGAGTTTTTCATTTTTAGAGGTTATTATATAAAAAGTTTAAATATTTGGTGTATGGGATGAGTTAGTGCATGTGTAGATTAATCAACCAAGTTGGCTCGGATGGTATGTTGTAGAATGTGGATTTTGGGGAAGGGTGAAGAGGCTAAAACAAATGAAAGGGGAATACACATAAATTATAATAGTTGAATAAGAGGATGCAGGCTACACTTGTTCATACATACAACCAAGTCTTCTAACCTTCAGGGATATTTTCTATTCTAGATCAAAATATTAGGTTCATTGTTCATGCTCATTGGTGAAGATGAGAAAAGAGGAATTCATAAACATAGTAAAATGTTGACCAAATTAGCTCTTTTTACATATAAAATAATGGCTGCTAAAAATCTGGATGTCTGCTGTGATGATAGGCCTTGTTAATTTTATAGACATTTCTACTCATTGTGTACCGAAAAGAGTTTTAAAAACCGTTGGTTCATCCTGTTTTAACCTTAAGTTTTAACTTGATCACAGCTGATAAGCGAGGCAAATGTAGGAAAATTAACTAATTTCTAATCAACCAAAAGTACCTCAGCAAAATGCCAGAACTACTATTCTAGAAACTAGGAAAATAAATGCAATAGAGAAAGTTGCAAAACTCTTTTGAAACACAACTTTAACAATAAAAGGACTCTTCAATAGTACACAAGACAATAAATAACTTTCCTGAGAAGGTATGGACGATGCGATTTTCAAAGAGTTAAGCCTTTCAAGACTCCTACAATTAAACATTCCTCTTCCGAGGCATTTGGGCATATTTATAATTTATTAATTTCCTCTCCCTCTTAGCCATTTGTTCATTTCACGTGGAATCAATGGCTTTCCATGCATGCATTTTCTTTAACATTTTTCCACCTAGAAAGATTCTCATTTCCACTTGTAGGTTGATTTTAGAATCTCACTAACCAATAAGATTCTTATTGCTGTTTGTAGATCATTTCCTTTTTGTAACTTACTCAATACGTGTCCTGGCTATAAATGCCCCACGAATTGTGACAACATCAAATTTTGACAACTAACATAAAACTAGGACATTTCCACTTGTGGTTTGATTTTAGAATCTGACTACACAATAAGATTCTTATTATTACTTGTAGATCATTTCTGTTTGTAAGCTAGCCACTTAAATTGTGGCTAGTGGCCTATCGACATTCACCGACCACTTAAGTGGTTGTGCTAGTAATTTTGTTTAGAATCAAATTAGATATACAAAATACGGTTACAAACATGTTGAGAGGTCACCAGAGGATTGATTGACTCATATGTTTTTCAGAACAAGTCTTATTCATAAAGCATTCCTTTATGATGTTTATTAGAACAAGGCTAATGCATTCAAACAAACAAATATACCAAGCAATTTTTAGGGCTATCTGTTTGTCAATATCAGTGTTTGGAAGGACATATACAAAGTTCCATGGGAAAGCCCAGTGCTTCCTAAATAAAAACAATAAATCTCAAAACATATCATTTTCTTGAGAGGATCTACCCATATTACAAATTCATGCTTCCACATTCATAAAATCCCCAGTTATTAGATACTTAGTAATCTTCTCTTTCTCTTCATCCCTTGCCTCACACAAATCATGACTGGCTTTCACTTCTTTTTTCTCATCCAACATAAAATCTGACAATGAACAAACTGCCTTAGTTACTGGATTCTTGCAGTCAACCTGTGTCACATGCGTCTGTACATCATTTACATCAATCACCAACTCCAACATCCTATGAATATTTACAAATGCAATATCCTCATGTGCAGCTACTCCAGCATACTCACTTCTTTCATCTAGTAGGTTATCTAAACCTCCTCTCAATTCTCTCAAGCCACAATTTATTCATGACCTTTGTCATTTTATGTATTAAAAGTAAGTAACAGGAGCATTGTTATTCAAAGCACTACTATTGAAACCAATCGTCACAAAAAAATTACTTGATTCTAGTCATACCGATTGTCATTTAGAAATATTTCTTATAAAAGTAATATGGATGACTTAAACTGTTTGGAAGAGCCCTTATTTTGATTCTGTAGCATAACCTTTCTTTCTGGTTTCAAGTTTAAATTTTACGTACGTACTACGAATTAGATAATTTTAATCAAATATTTTTCCTTGGTCACATTTTAGCAAACACTGATCTCGCATGTGTTTGTAGGTTACCCTTACAATCTGGATTTTGATTATGGTGCACTGGCACAGCTCCAACTTTTTTCTATTAATAATCTTGGTGACCCTTTTATTGAGAGCAACTATGGGGTACACTCTAGGCAGTTTGAGGTTGGAGTCTTGGATTAGTTTTCCCGTATTTGGGAACTGGAGAAACATGAGTATTGGGGATACATCACAAATTGTGGTACAGAAGGAAATCTGCATGGTGTTTTAGTCAGGTTTGTACCTGCCTTAAAGCAACCCTTGTAAAATTTCTTAGCATTTTTAATCTTTGCTCTATTTTCCTGACTTATGTGCTATTATCTTTATACAGGAGGGAGGTTTTTCTAGATGCCATTTTGTATGCATCACGGGAAACTCATTACTCAATTTTCAAAGTAGCACAGATGTATAGAATGAAATTGGAAAATGTGGATACACTAATTTCAAGTAAGATTGATTGTTTGGATTTCAAACAGAGGCTGCTAAAAAGCAAGGATGAGCCTGCTATTGTTAATGTTAATATTGGTAAGTTTCATTGTTTACTTTTCAATGCGAACAGAGTGAATGCAAACCATTATAACCATGGAAGTAAGGTTTCATAAAGCAGGCCAGTTCTAGGTCAAACTCCATATGTTGTGTGTGCATCTTTGGGAAGTTCTTTCAGAATTGGCTGAATTTGGAGTATATTTAGTTTTACTTGTCCAATTATTTTTTATTAAAATTAGTAAATGTTTGAAATATCAGTTGTTGCTCCATTAACTACAAGAACCACGCTTAAGGGAGCAGTAGATGATTTGGATATGGTAATTCGGACTCTTGAAGAAACGAGATTTACGCAAGACCGTTTTTATATCCATTGTGATGGGGCTTTATTTGGCCTAATGATGCCCTTTGTGAAGTGAGTAAGACACTAAATCATGGATCATTTTTCCTGAAAGTTTTATTTGGCTATGATACATGTTGTATTTATCCTTTGTGAATGATGAGTGCAGCCTCATTAACTGTACAGAGTATGCAAAAATGAAATATTTTTCTCATTTTTCTTACCATTTTTGTATCACAGGCACCAAAGGTGAGCTTTAAGAAACCAATAGGAAGTGTGAGTGTGTCTGTGTGTCTGGGCACAAGTTTGTTGGATGTCCCATGCCATGTGGTGTGCAAATAACAAGGATCGAGCACATAAATTCCCTTTCAAGGGATGTGGAATATTTATCTTCTAGGGATGCAACAATTATGGGAAGTCGCAATTGGCATGCTCCCATATTTCTTTGGTACACCTTGAACCGGAAAGGTTATCGAGGGTTCCAAAAAGAGGTTCAGAAATGCCTTAGAAATGCACATTACTTGAAAGACCAATTTCATTGTGCTGGGATTAGTACAATGCTAAACAAACTGAGCAACACTATTGTATTTGAGAGACCACAGAATGAAACTTTTGTCCGCAAATGGAAGCTTGCTTGCCAGGGAAACATTGCCCATGTTATTGTGATGCCAAATGTAACAATAGAGAAGATAGATGGATTTGTGCATGAGTTGGTTGAGAACTAACCAAGATGGTTTCCAGATGGAAAGGTTGTCACCCCATGCATTGCAAATGAAATTGGTGATGAGAGTTGTGCTTGCCTTCAACATAATCATGCCTAAATTATGCAAGGTCACCAAGTTTAGTGGTAGGCACGTAATCGGTGATGAGAATGGTGCTCACCTTCAACATAAACATGCTGAAATTATGCACGGTGGCCAGTTTTAGTGGCAGGTATGTATGCCACTTTTTCTCTCAACTTTTTATTGTTGCCAGGTTCAGAGGCAGGCATGTGTGCCATTTTTTTGTCTCAACTCTGCTACCACTGATGCATTGCATGTTGGATTGTACCGAGTCCAATTTGTAAGAGCAAGATCTTTGTGTCACTAGTCCGATCAATCATTTGAATGTACTAGAAGAGAAAGGTTCTGGTCTATGTCATTACAGTATTATTGGTTAAAGTGTAATATCCATGGCAATACTATAAATAATTGGTAATTCTTTTCTATCTATTTTAAATTTCAATAAGCAATATTGGTACATCTTCAAGTGGTTATCTAGGCGCAATAAAATTTAATGACCTGTTTTAGCAGTTGCATTTATGAATAAACTAGTATTCCCTTTTCAGACAGACTCCTTACTTAGGTGGTGATGTGGTTAAAATAGCCAGTTTGTCACTCTTCTGATGTTCAATATGTCTCTTATTTTGAAAACACTTTTGTTTTTTGTCTTTTTGGTCAATGGGTTTTCTGGCAGTTTTTAACTTGTTTAATCGATGAATAGGATGACTGGAAAAAAGAGAAGTGAGATTTTTTACACAATCTAAGTCATCTTCCAGTGACCCCTAAACAAAATGGTAGTAGCACATCTTCTGGTATAAGTCATAGTGCTCAAATTTCCTCAGTTACAGCAAGCTCCCATCTGTTAGAGGGCCCACAAAGTATGGAGTTGGTGACTTCCATTGAAAAGACACTCTTAGAAAGGAAGGCTTTAGCATATGCAGAGGTGGTGAGGAACCTTAATTTTGCAAGGGGACATGGATGGTGGACTACCCTTCAAGGTGACTCAACTGTTAGTTATCATTGGATGTGGGAATACTTAATTTTCATAGATGTTGAATGCTTTAATGCTGAATTCTACTGGGAGATTTCAAAAGGGTTACATCCTTCATGTATGGGCTTTCTGACATGTCAAACTACTGCAACATTCCTCTTTGTTTACTGTCACTTATTTCCCTCAAGTTTATTGATTTGAAACTCACTGAGCTGAATATTTGAGGGAGTTATGTCAATAAATTTTATTTCTGTAAACTTTTTTTGTGTTTCATCCTCAAGGTTCTTAAAATGTTCGAAATTTAAATTGACTAATGTGTATTTAAATCAGGTTTAGGCTTGATTTTATTGTTGCATGTATATTTTAATATATTGAATGCTATAGAGAAGGAGAGATAACTGTACGGATCATCATGTCTCTGTTTTCTATCCTTGATGTTGTGATTATCTTTATTGGTATGCTTATGAACTCTAAGAATGTCTTAGTAATGAAGTCATATTTAAAAGTGTAAAATATATTGGCATGGAAATTGGTCTTGTACTTTGGGATTTGCTTTCTGAATTTTGTTCCTTACCTTAAGTTTGTGTTGGGTTGCAACAGATTTCAAAGGTGCTTATGAGTCATTAGCCAGTGAGACGTCTGGCCCAAAGTCTCTTAGCATTCAGAAGATATGGTACTTGCTTCAAGTCATCTCTTTGATATACCTAAGAACTTATTTTATGCTTTGAAGTTCAATTGGTAAGATATATTCTGGATTGCTGTTTGTGTGAATGAAATATCATAATGGCGTGAAAAACTTGCTGCAATTTTTTCAATATTTTCTTGGGTCACTGCACTGTGATGATTGGCGTTTTAGATGTGTTGTGAGTCTGAGATAAAAATTTTGTTCTCCAATTAAATGTTTTTATGCAGACATTGTTGGGAGAAAATAAAGAAGCACCGAGAAATGTGTCGAGAAAAATGGCCATGATCAGTGGAGCAAGACGCCATTTAGAAGCTGGTCATGAGAAATATATACTGGACACTATTCAGAATCATGCTGCCCAGGTCACATATTTTTTCCATAAAATAGAAAGCACCTTTTGTATCATTATCATGTAGTTATGTTTGAAGAATGGAATATCTGTGGACATATATAATACTTCATATGTTTTGTGCATGTGCTCTATGCAATTGGACTTTTTACAGCCTATTTGAAATTAAAACCTTTTTACCATTAAACAATCTAATATGCTGCCTTACTTATTGAAGAATTTTCTATGTTGGTGTTGGAACTTTGAATTGTTGTTGCATCAGTGAGGATTAGGTACTTTTGATTGGTTGAGGCCTGTAAATTAATATATTTTTGGTAGTCAAGCTACATTTTCCTCCTTGCTATTTGTTACCAAAGTAATAGAGGATTAGGTACTTTGCTATTGGTTGAGGCCTGTAACTTGATATTTTATAGGCAGTCCATCTACATCTTCATCTCTGCTATTTGTTACAAAAGTGATCCAAACACACAGTAAAATGATGAGAAAATAGCATCTTCAAGACTGTGTATTTATAGTCGCCAAGTTGTAATGAACTTTGAGACTGAAGATAAATATGGATCTTCACCTCATTATGGACTAGCCTAGTATGGACATGGATATGGGAATTGCATTTATCTGAGAGATTTGTGCCAGGCATGAAATCCAAACAATCAATTATCCTGACAACTTTGAATATGAATTCCCTTAGAGATGTTTTCAAATGAATATATTGTGAGAATCTAAACTAAATTAAACTGTTTTCTAGAGTAGTTCCTTAGATAGAATTTCATTAAGACATTCCATAGATGGAACCTGTATCTATTATGATTATTCTCATCTCATTTTCAAAAGCATAGAATTCAATTTGTGCAAACTTGGAAATGTACTAGTTAAAGCATGGATTCCCTACAAAAATACTGTTAACTACCTTCCTTTACATGACGCTTCCAAGGAATCCACAAAGCACCTATATGGTCTATTCAAGAAAACTGTAAAATTCAATATGTACAAATAGCTAACAAGGAATGATTTTGAAGTTTAGTTGTGTCTGTCCATTGAAGTTCAGTTGTGTCTGTCCATGATTTTGGGGCCTCCTGTGTTGTGATGTACTCATTGATGTGATTTCATGGGAATTGAACTAATATTGATGTGATGTAGTGTTGTTTCCTGCAAGTTTGACCACAATGCAAATTAACTGTTGGAGTAGGGTCTCGCAGCTATAGAAGAAGCTGCTAAGTTTAGCGGAGAGACAAGTTTTGGCGGAAAGAAGATAAGACGGAGCTACGATGCCATAGCACGTTTCCAGCTACAGAGCAGAGCCGGAAACCATGACTTTTTGAGATACGAAAGTCAAAGAAAGGTAACGGTACCTGAGAGACCGAGAAGGGAGATCTCACCCACTGCATTGAAGGCAACGGCGGAAGACAGGAGGGCTTAGCGACCCTCATAAAGAAGAAGGAGCAACGAGGCTCAAGCATTGAAGACAAAGGACAGAAAAGAGAAGCGGCGCATAGTACCCATGGTCAGTGCCAGGAAGCATGGAAGACTGCAGAGAGCTGTGGTGTGACGGGAAGCGGCTACCTCAAGGACAGAGAGGACCGACTGTCACTAATTAGGGTTTGGGTTACTGTTGGGACAGGCCCACAGTGTTGTAAAAGCAAGACCTTCGGGCTGCTTATAAAAGGATGTAATTTTGCATTGTAAAGGGTTGGTTAGATAGTTAGACAGTTGTGATTGAAATAGGCAATAAGGATAAGTAGACTGTTGTAAAAGCCGAGCTCTGGTTCTGGTCTTAGCTATAGCAATCTTACTGAAACCAGTAGCTGGCTTATAGAGTATGCATGTAACGATCCGCAGGGATCGACTGAGAGGGAAGAGTATGTTGTAAGGGTGACAACATAAAGTAGTGAAGAAATATCTAAGAGAGAAGATCTTGAGCTGCATGTGAGGTGCAGCAGAACTGTGTTTGCCTTCCCTTAAGCTATAATAGAGAAGCACAATTCTGTGGATGTAACTCCCATCCTAGGGGCGAACCATGTTAAAATCCTGTGTTCTGTGATTGATTTGCGTATTGTGTTCATTTGCTGCATCCATCAGTTATGTTATGCAATTTGTTTATAGTTAATGTATGAATGAGTTATTTAGTTACAGCACTACAGGAAGATAAATATAAGTTGAAATCCTTGGCACGTCATATAAGGACTTATTTATACTTGCCCTAGATAGTTACTTAATCATAGTAAGACAGTCTGGGTATCAGGTCTTGCGCGTCGACATGAACAACGTTAAGTGCGCTAGGCCGCGGGAGGAGGGTATCGCAAGAAGGCGATACCGCACCAGCAGAGGAGCTGCGGTGCGCGATACCGTAGATTGAGGACTTAGCGTTGAGTAGGAGTTGCGTGTCGCACGGGGCGCGTCGATGCGATAAGATTGGGAATATTGTGGAAGGGAGGAAGTTGTGCGACGGGAGAAGAATCTGCGTGACGTGCGCAAAGGTCAAGATGCCGTGGATAGAAGGGCCATGAGTGGGGAATAGATCACGCATCGCGAGCGGAAGATCGCGCGGTGCGCAGGAAAGAGATCTCGCAGCAAGGAGAGCTGCGCAGCCACCGGTAGGATTGCCACGGAACCTGGTCCAAGATGCTTGAGTCCTTGGCCAACCCATTAGAATCACTTTGGGTGAGACTTCAGGCCGTTGTGCGGTCTGTCACCGAAAGGGCCAGTGAGCTAGGGGTGTTGTTGGTTGATTATAGTAAACCTGGGTCTGCCCATGCAATCAACAAATGGTTCTGTTGTCGGTTTGAACGACTGGGAGTTAATGTTCTATTGGCATCCTACCAGAGAAGAGTTTCACCAGTGGCTGGATTCAAACTTAACGGAGTTTGCCAAGAAAGAAAATTGGAGTCCTAGACTAAGCACAGAGGCCTGGTTAGAAAAGCATATCGCTTCAGATATACATGCTATATTTTTTGGAACCTATGGAAACGAGCTTTTCGACTGGTTATCCAAGTTGACAGATAGGAACACATTCAAGAAGGAAAGAAACATTGTCTGGACACCGGAGCTGATTCAGACCATATAGAACCTCGACAATCCCATTATGAGAGCAGTGGAATTCTAGCTTACAAGTGTGCTAGAAGGATTTGTTACAGAATTTGCAGTTGACCAGAGAAAGAGCTTCAGCGAAGCTGAGCGCTACTTCTTCAGAGGATATCGTGGTAAGTACCTAAGATCTCTAAACTTGTCCCTTAAGATGCTGCTATATGAAAAAGGAACAATGGATCTAGTTTCAAATGAATAAGTAACGATAGTAATGTCACAAGAGTTTGAAAGTGATTTTGATGACATTGGACGAACACGTAGTGGAAAGAAGTATAAAGTAGATTTTAGCTCTCCTGTATTTGAAGACAGTTCAGACAGTATTAGACAACAGAGTCCTAGTACCACAGAAGAACCAGAGGGGGGTATCCCTTACCACCCCTATACCCCACAGAAACAGACAGGGACTCAGAATAACCCTGTAGGTACTCCATCTAGCAGTTCACAGACAGTACCTACTCCCGCTACATCACCTTCACCTACACCGCTGAGTGGTAGTAACCCAGTCAGTCAGAACCCACCAAAAAGGAATAGAATGGGAGATGACATGAACCTACCTATTTTTAAAGGTACAGGAGCAGAAGACCCGGAACAGCATTGGTTCCTATGTGAAGCCATGTGGACCATTAAAACAATCAACGATGATAACCTTAAACTTGTACAGTTGGTCACCACACTCAGAGACAGAGCCTTGACATGGTACATAAAGTATACTACATTACCCAAGACACTTTCCCAGGTCAAGAACACCATGATCAAAGAGTTTAAGAAACCTAATCCTGAATCTCAGTGTATAACAGAGCTCAAGGATATTAAGCAGCTTCCATCAGAATCAGTATGGGACTTTGATCAGAAATTCAAAGCCCTGATAGACCAAGTAAGCTTTGACTTTGCACCAGAGCAGCATAAGGAATGGTTTATTGCAGCACTGCTCCCTCACATCATACTGCCACTAATGCAGCAGAAAATCACTACTCAAGACGAAGCGCTGGAGATGGCAATGAAACTAGAGGCTTCACCTCTAGCAGAGACTACCACATGCATGACAACCCTACAGAACCAGTTGGCCAACCTCACGTTACAGATACACGAACTTAAGAAAGGGAAAGAGGTTATGCAAGACATATGGTGCATAAAGTGTAGAGCACAGGGTCATACCAAAGACAACTGTCCAGTCTTCGCAGAATATTTAGCATCAGGGGCTCCTAACCCCTTACCAAGAACACAAGGGCCATGGTATGAAATATGTAAAACACAAGGACATCTGCCTCAGCAATGCCCTTTGCTTCAGAAGTATGTACAGACACCTAAGAACCTATACTGTGTCTTCTGCAAGTCCGTCGGACATGATGAATAGGACTGCCAAGCCTATGATCTCATGTTAGATAGAAAACATGATGTGTACAGAGTCCAATCAGAAACACCGGGTCCAGCAACAGGACCACAGCCGGATCAGGCTTACGGAGGCCGTGCAGGAGGATTCAGAGGAAGAGGCCGTGGAGGAGGCTTTGCACATGGAGAAGGGTTTGGCCGAGGAGGAGGTTTTGGCCAAGGTCGTGGGCCATTCACTTGTTATAATTGCGGAGTTGTAGGACACTATGCTAGGGACTGTCAAATCCCCACTACTACTTGTAATTACTGCAAATCTTATGATCATACCATAGAGGAGTGTCCTATCTTGATAGCTAAGATCAAAGATACTAAGCCAGTGGCACATCAGAACATCCAGCTTATTGTTGCTGAACAGGCAGAGCCAGAACCAAAAGTCAATATTGTGACTCGGAGCGGTGCTTCCACCAATGGGACATCGCAGGAGACCAGAAAGAACACAAGTCAGGAGTGGGTGCGTAGAGCTCCTGGTAAAGCAATAGCACTCAACCTATAGAAGAATAAAGAGACATTTCATGAATTCAAGGCTTCCTTCAATGAACCTACACAATCAGGATCGCAGGTACCACCGTCTAGGGGCGTACTGAAGCAAGCACCTTGTCGCGATAGCCCAGAACAGATACTGCAGGCCACCACATCGGGAAGATGCGACAAGGATGAATCGACAGAAAGTATACAATCCTTCTTTCACAGTTGTTTGAAGCTCTTGAGAAATGAAAAAGCTATCGGCAAGCTACAGCGCATCATAGATCAGTGTCACCAACCTTCTCTCTCGGGCAGTGCACACCGTGTTGTTCATAATATTACAGGACATACAAGGACCGGAAGGGAGATGAAACTCACAGCACTAATTGGAGAGTTCGAAATGGATGAAGTCATCTTAGATCTCGAATCAGAGGTGAATGTTCTAACTAAGCAGACATGGGAACATATGGGTAGTCCTCAGTTAGCCCTATCGCCTATCCACCTGAGATTAGCTAATCAGTAGCGAGTATCACCATTGGGTCGACTACCGCAGGTGCCAGTTGATATTGACGGAGTTCATACTTTTGCGGACTTAGAGGTTATAGAAGTCATTGGCGATAGTCGACCACATCCAGCACTATTAATTATTGATTGGGAGATCGGTAGCAAGGCTGTCATTGACCTAAAGAGAAGACAAATGACCTTTGAGGATGTGCAGATCCGGGTCATCGCACCGTTGGATCCTTACCAAGGTCCTAGGTATATTGAACCTATCCGGGAAGAGGAGGAAGCACATAACATGGATAGCCTTTACTAGATGACTACGAACCAGAATGACTACATCAATCCAACCACAGAAGGGAACATTAGTTGGCGATGCGACAACTCATGCGCATCGGATTCTGATGTTGGCCTAGAGAACTGGCAGAACAGACTCTATGAAGTCTCAGCTCGCAGATGTGCGTTTATGAGTAAGTCACTGCGATGGATTGGCATAGAGGTCACTGACCTTCCATCATATAATGGACTAACAGATATCTAGGACTTCCTTGAGTAGTTCGAGCAACAGATCCCTTACGAGCAGAGGATCCCAGCTATGGACCTTGCAGTACGAGCCACACGTGCAAGATGGTGGTATGCGCATAAAGAAAATATCGCATCATGGGATGATATTAAAAGATTGATGGCCATCAGATTTTCGGTCGACAAAGAGTATGTCCCACAGAAGTACACAGGAGAAACCGATCCCAGCACTCACATTCAGGCATGTGAGCGGAGCTGGTCGGACGTTCCCAAGGAGGAATGGGTTCACCGATTCATTCACACATTGGACACAGTTCCAAGGAACTGGTACACAGAGACTGAATTACGCAAGGGGACGACTACATGGTCACTTATGACAGACAGTTTCCTGCTCACATTTGCATTTGAATCAGAACATCCAAGTGTTGCTCAGGCCCTAGTCATAATCAAGACCAGGATATTTGAGGATTGCACCATCTCAGTACCAGTCCAACCTGAGTGGACTATCCATCTAGAAGAGGCGTTGGAATGCTATAATTTTGCATCAGAATCAAAGGAGGCAGAGGAGGACCCTCGCAACACCAAAATTCCAGAGTCAGAAGGAACTCGTGATGTTGGAGGACCACAGTTAGAGACTCCAGCAATCATTGAGCCCGTCAAGATTACAAAAGTCAATATTGGCACAGATGCAGAACCTAAGTTTGCCTCTATTGGAGACTATTGGAACGATGAAACAGTTGGACAGATTATAGATTTGTTACACGACTATCAGGACCTATTTCCCACCAAGTTCACAGAGATGAAGGGAATAGTCAGAGACCTAGGAGTTATGAGGATACCATTGAAGGAGGGCGCTAGACCAGTCAAGCAGCGCCCATATAAATTAAATCCGCGTTACAAAGAAAAATTCAAGGACGAGAGTGATAAGATGCTAGCAGCAGGCATCATTGAGCCAGTAGAAGAAAGCAAATGGGTTAGCCCCATGTTCGTCCAAGAGAAGAAAACAAAAGGGGACATCAGAATCTGTGTCGATCTGCGAAAAATCAACGATGCATCACTTCATGACCCATTTCCGACACCGTTCACTGATGAGGTATTAGACAACGTGGGAGGATAGGAGGTCTACTCCTTCACTGATGGCTTTTTAGGCTACCATCATATTAGAATACATTCAGAAGATCGATCTAAGACCACCTTTGCAATAGAATGGGGCTCGTTCCAGTACACGATTTCTCTAAACTTGAAGAAATGTATATTTTGTGCACCATTTGGTATCTTGTTGGGTCATATTGTGTGTAGACAAGGCTTGATGGTAGATCCCACGAAGATCACCATCATTGTAAATATTCCAGCACCCAATTCAGTCAAGCAACTAAGTACAGTACTTGGTCATACCAGGTACTATAGAAAGTTCATCAAGGGCTACGCAAAGATTACAGCACCAATGGAGAAATTGCTGAAGAAAGATGTAAAATTCCTATGGAATGAGGAATGTCAGAAGAGCCTAGACATGCTTAAAGAAAAGATGGTTACAACACCCATCCTAGTGTTTCCAGACTAGACTAAGCCATTTCATGTACACGTGGATGCATCCGGCATCACACTAGGAGTCGTCTTGACACAGCCAGGAGAAGGGGATATTGACCATCCCATCGCATATTCCAGCAGAAAGTTATCAACAGCAGAAAAAAACTACACCACAACAGAAAGAGAGGGCTTAGCTATGGTGTATGCACTGTAGAAGTTCAGGCACTATCTATTGGGTGCCTTGTTTAAAATGTTTACTGACCATTCCGCATTGAAGTACCTAGTCAATAAACCAGTGTTAGGGGGGAGAATCTGCAGATGGTTACTCCTCTTCCAGGAGTATGATTTTGAAATCATTGTGAAACCAGGAAGACTGAATGCTGGACCAGATTATCTGTCGCGTATAGAATCAGGGGAAGAGCCCAGTAACCTAGAAGACAATCTGCCCGATGCACAGTTGTTCTCTGTGCAGATCGCAGATGACTACTATGCCGACATTATTCAGTTCCTCACTACATGAGTAGCACCTGATGAGTTCACTAAGCAGCATAAGAAGCAGTTGGTTGTGAAGGCAGCAGACTTCACCCTCATTGCAGGATGCCTATATAATTTAGGCCCGGTTGAAGTTCTACGCAGATGTGTAATGCCGCATGAAAAAGATGCTATTCTTAAAGAGGCACAGTTAGGAATCACAGGAGGTCATTTCACTAGAAAGCCGACTGCGCAGAAAATCCTGGAGGCAGGACTATGGTGGCCTACGTTACACAAAGACACCAAGGACTATGGTGGCCTACGTTACACAAAGACACCAATCATTCCTTTGGTTAAATATGCAATAACCAAAGGAATGATTGGGATCTCAGAGTTAACGCTGTATTATGGGCATACAGAACCACATGCAAGAAACTTACGGGATGCACACCTTTCAGCTTGGTATATGGACAGGAGGCTGTTATGCCTATGGAGTATATTCTTTCCAGTTTAAGAATCGCTCAGATTACCGAGATGACTGATACAGACACAGTGGAGGAAAGGCTAGCACAGCTGCTTGCCTTAGAAGAAGACAGATTCATCGCCGGATTCCATCAGAAAGTGCAGAAAGCACGAGAAAAAGCTTGGCATGACAAACACATTAAGAATAAGACTTTCCAGATCAGAGACCTAGTACTCCTCTATGACAGCAGATTCATTAAGTTTCCAGGGAAGTTAAAGACACATTGGCTGGGGCCGTATCAGATACAGCAAGTTACGAAGGGAGGTGCCGTTCAGCTTAGCCAGTTGAACAGGGAGCTTCTTCCCACATGGATCAATGGAAGTAGGCTTAAGCTCTATAGTGATAGCCACCTCGCCTCTCAGCCCTAGCTTAAACCAGTTTATGTTGGTGCAGATGTCCAGTGTAGTAGAAAGGAGGCATCGCACCGGGAATGAGTCTACACAGGTAGGAATTTTCTAAGAATGAGGAATCACATCAGGGCGAAAAAAAAAAACAAAACTTTTTAACACTGTTTGTTTGCGCAGGTGAAATCTCGCATTGAAAAAGCAGTGTCGATACTCAAGGAAGCAATAGACACATGGGCCGAGTTAGATGAGTTGCTGGAGAGAGCAGAAATCCAACAGAATATTCAGCAGGTAGAGGCTACTGCAACGGCCATTAAAGAAGAAATTAAGAGCTTAGCCGCTCTCCAGAAGATGAGGAAGACAAAGGAGATGAACCAACTGTAGCAGGAAGCGCAACGGCTAAGAACACAGGAGGTCCACATTAGCGACCTGCTTCAACCCTATCAAGAGCAGATCACTGAGCTGGTCGACGTAGCCGAGCAGAAAATGAAGGAGTTCACCACTATAAGAGAAGAAATTGATCAGACAGACGACTCCAAAGTTGATCAAGCCCTGCTTGACTCGGCAAGAGAACGTGTCGAGGTAATGAAGAACGAAGTCGTAGGACTTCGCGACAAGCTACAGCACACTTCGCAGGAGGCGAAGGAGAAGCTACGGCAAGAGAAGCCCGCTGGTAGTGGCTCGAGGGCGAGCCACGAGTAAGTGTTAGGGGATTGTTGGAGTAGGGTCCCGCAGCTACAGAAGAAGCTGCTAAGTTTAGCGGAGAGACAAGTTTTGGAGGAAAGAAGATAAGATGGAGCTACGACGCCGTAGCACGTTTCCAGCTGCAGAACAGATCCGGAAACCATGACTTTTTTAGATACGAAAGTCAAAGAAAGGCAACGATACCTGAGCGGCCGAGAAGGGAGATCTCACCCACTGCATTGAAGGCAGCGGCGGAAGACAGGAGGGCTCAGGGACCCTCATAAAGAAGAAGGAGCAACGAGGCTCAAGCATTGAAGACAAAGGACAGAAAAGAGAAGCAACGCGTAGTACCCATGGTTAGTGCCGGGAAGCATGGAAGACTGCAGAGAGCTGTGGTGTGACGAGAAGCGGCTACCTCAAGGACAGAGAGGACCGACTGTCGCTAATTAGGGTTTGGGTTACTGTTGGGACAGGCCCACAGTGTTGTAAAAGAAAGACCGTCGGGCTGCTTATAAAAGGATGTAATTTTGCATTGTAAAGGGTTGGTTAGATAGTTAGACAGTCGTGATTGAAATAGGAAATAAGGATAAGTAGACTGTTGTAAAAGCTGAGCTCTGGTTTTGGTCTTAGCTGTAGCAATCTTACTGAAACTAGTAGCTGGCTTATAGAGTATGCATGTAACGATACGCAGGGATTGACTAAGAGGGAAGAGTATGTTGTAAGGGAGACAACATAAAGTTAGTGAAGAAATATCTAAGAGAGAAGATCTTGAGCAGCATGTGAGGTGCAGCAGAACTGTGTTTGCCTTCCCTTAAGCTATAATAGAGAAGCACAGTTCTATGGACGTAACTCCCATCCTGGGGGCGAACCACGTTAAAATCCCATGTTATATGATTGATTTGCGTATTGTGTTCATTTGCTGCATCCATCAGTTATGTTATGCAATTTGTTTACAGTTAATGTATGAATGAGTTATTTAGTTACAGCACTACAGGAAGATAAATATAAGTTGAAATCCTTGGCACGTCGTATAAGGACTTATTTTTACTTGCCCTAGACAGTTACTTAATCACAGTAAGACAGTATGGGTATCAGGTCTTGCACGTCGAGACGAACAACGTCAAGTGCGCTAGGCCGCGGGAGGAGGGTATCGCAAGAAGGCGATACCGCACCTGCAGAGGAGCTGCGGTGCGCGATACCATAGGTTGAGGACTTAGCGTTGAGTAGGAGTTGCGTGTCACACGGTGCGTGGCGATGCGATAAGATTGGGAATATTGTGGAAGGGAGGAAGTTGTGCAACGGGAGAAGAATCCGCGCGACGTCCGCAAAGGTCGAGACGCCGTGGCTAGAAGGGCCACGAGTGGGGAATAGATCGTGCATCGCGAGCGAAATATCGCGCGGTGCGCAGGAAAGAGATCTCGCAGCAAGGAGAGCTGCGAGCCACCAGTAGGATTGCCACGGAACCTGGTCCAAGACTCTTGAGTCCTTGGCCAACCCATTAGAATCACTTCGGGTGAGACTTCAGGCTGCTGTGCGGTCTATCGCCGAAAGGGCCAGTGAGCTAGGGGTTTTGTTGGTTGATTATAGTTAACCCGGGTCTGCCCATGCAATCAACATTAACTTATAAACATAAAAACCAATCTTCTCTACTAAAGATAGCCTCTGGTGTTCATTGTTAGAAAAATCACACAGTTAGATTTTAGATCTATATGTTTTGTGCATGTGCTCTATACAATTGGACTTTTTACAGCCTATTTGAACTAAAAACCTTTTAACCATTAAACAATCTAATCTGATGCCTTACTTATTGAAGAATTTTCTCTATTTGTGTTGGAGCTTTGAATTGTTGTTGCATCAGTCAGGAATAGATACTTTTGATTGGTCGAGGCCTATAACTTAATATATTTTTGGTAGTCAACCTACATTTTTCTCCTTGCTATTTGTTACCAAAGTAATAGAGGATTAGGTACTTTGCTATTGGTTGAGGCCTATAACTTGATATTTTATAGGCAGTCCATCTACATATTCATCTCTGCTATTTGTTACAAAAGTGATCCAAGCACACAGCAAAATGATGAGAAAAGGAGAAAATAGCATCCTTAATACTGTGTATTTATAGTCACCAAATTGTAATGAACTTCGAGACTAAAGATAAATATGGATCTTCACCTCATTATGGACTAGCCTAGTATGGACATGGATATGGGAATTACATTAATCTGAGAGATTTGTGCCAGGAATGAACTCCAAATAGTCAATTCTCCTGACAAATTTGAATATGAATTCCCTTAGTGATGTTTTCAAATGAATATATTCTGAGAATCTAAACTAAATTAAACTGTTTTCTAGAGTTCCTTAGATAGACTTTCATTAAGACATTCTATAGATGGAACCTATATCTGTTATGATTATGCTCATCTCATTTTCAAAAGCATAGACTTTAATTTGTGCAGACTTGGAAATGTACTGGTTAAAGCATGGATTCCCTACCGAAATACTGTTAACTACCTTCCTTTACATGAAGCTTCCAAGGAAGCCACAAAGCACCTATATGGTCTGTTCAAGAAAACTATAAAAGTCAATATGTACAAATAGCTAACAAGGAAAACAAAATCAATGGAACACAAGGGAAGGATGATGGATGTATTGTGCTTATGGCTAAAAAATATTGCTGATTACAAACATGATATCGAACCATTTATTTCATCAGCAAATTTGTTCATTTGATATAGCAAAGTTGAATCCTATCATTTGATAAGTTTTCTGATCTTCATGTAACTATTCGAGTGATGTGATTTTTGAAAGTCCGGTAGTGGGTGACACTTGGTGATTGCTTAAATTTTTATTAGCTTTAGTTACATGGAAAATTGTACATAGCTCTCAGTAATTAGTTTATCATAAATATTAGTTACTGGTAAGTTGTAATAGTAATAATTATGTAGTTTGTAGATTGATATCTATCATAAATTTGTTTGAATATCATCATTGTCAAGCAATAACAACTTCTTAAAGGGTGCTAGCTCAATGGTAGAGAGCCTGCCTAATTATAGGCAGGAGGTTGGTGGTTCGATTCCTCCATGCCCTATCATAAATTTGTGACTACAAAAAGGACTAAATTCACATATATATGACTATTAGTAGCTAATTTCCTGTATCTTAGTCATATTTATCTTAGTCATTAATATGTTAACATCTAGTAGTTTATTTAGTCGTATATTTGGTCATTAATGGTTGCAATCAGTGACTAAATCTATGACTAAATCAATGACTAAATCAGTGACTAAATCAATGACTAAATCAATGACTAAATCCGTGACTAAATCAATTACTAAATCAATTACTAAATCATTAACTATCAATGACTAAAACAATGACTAAATCATTGACTATTAATGACTAAAGCATTGTCTATCAATGACTAAATCATTGTCTATCAATGACTAAATCAATGACTACTAAGTCAAGCTATTAATGACTAGTGAAATACGACTAGCTATAAGATAGTGGAAATTTGCTACTATTAGTCACCAACTCAAAAATAGTCGTTTATAGCCTAATTTTAGTCATTTTTTTAGTCATTAATTTCTCATTTTCTACTAATGATATATACATGTTAAATTGTTTAGAATGTAAATATAATTTTGTAATTAATTCATAAACTTATATACATTGTATGTGCATGTATACATACAACCTTCTAAAGCCACTTATGTACATGTGAAATAATGGTATGTGTTGTGAAAGAATTGAAAAAAATGTTTAACCACTACACTAAATTACATATATACAAAGTAAGTGTATTATAGTATGAGTAGTTCTAGTGTATTATAGTATGAGTAGTTCTAGTTGTCCAACTAAATTAGAGAATGGTTGATGAATATATATAATGATAATGCATAATATTCTAGCATAATATCTAGTTCTAAATGAATATGCATATATCCATTAACCTCACACAACCTCACATACAAATTAATTTTATAATTTGATGATATAGCCTCACATGTAAATGAATTATAATTTGAAAATATAGCCTCACATATATATCATTTTTATGTCAAAAATTGCAAAGATTGTTCTCAATGGGAGTTGATCGCACCATCATAGGTTGACTTGCATCTTCTCCTCTTAACATTGCACTTATTTTATTCATCCTTTCTATAGCCTTATCTCTCATTTCATTTATTTTAATATGATTTTAATTTCATATTCATATATGAACATTTTCATAGTGTTCAAATTACAATTATATTACATTATGATAATGATGATAATTACATTACAATCATGTACAAATGACTGAAAATCATATGGCCTTAAGCATTGATGACAATGATGATCTCAAAGAAAATAAAAAACTATGACAAATTCAAGAATTCTTAGCCTTGAATATGAGATGTAAGAGATCATTGTAAAGATATGAAAATCAATACATTTAGAGAATATTCAAGCTTGTATAAATATTTGCATTTTTTAACAAACAATGAAAATATGATAAGTATTTAATAAAATGTTAGTCAAGATTGTATTTATTTGTTAATTTATTAACAATGGCAATATGATAAACTTAAAATAAAATTTTATTCAAGCTTGTATAATTTATTTGCTAATTTTGTTGGGGCACGCACCTTAACGGTCCTTAATTTTGGTAACTCCGCGGTTTTTGTGGAAGCATGTAAGCGGAGTTGCGACTCGAAATAGTCTTAGGGGTGTCAGGGTTGAGTCAAAGCATTTTTTTTGTAATAAACCCACGGTTTAATTCCATGGTTTAGGGTTCGGGGTGCCCATGGTTTAAGCCCATGGTTTTGTAATAAGTGCACTATAAATAAGCACTCTTGTAAAGAAGTCAGTTTAGGCTTTTGATGTAAGATGAATTGATGTGAAGCTAAGGCTTGTTTTGTAAGGAAGGTTAAGTCCTAGCTGTGTGCGTGGACGACCTCTGCAGCTGTGTGCATAGAGGGTTTTTGGTGATTAAGAAGATCTACAGCTGTGTGCGCAGAGATCTGCAACTTAGTGCGCAGCTTTGAGGAATTGAAGGGATCTGCAGCTGAGTGCACAGATCAGAACTGTGATTTTTGTAAAGAGTTGAATAAAACACAATTCTATGGACGTAGCCCCTAAACTGGGGGTGAACCATGTTATATCGTGTGTCGTGGTTCTTTTGTGTGTGGTTGTTATGTTATTTTATGCATTGATAAATATATAACTGATAAGTAAGATCACTGCTAAATATTAACTTCGCTCTGAATTCCCAGTAAAGGGTTAAGCAAGGCACTGTTTGTTTATCTAACCGTGAAGCTAAATAAGTAGATATTAAAGCTCTATATTTTATGATTATCATTTGTTAGAACCTAAAGGTACAGTAATATCCCTCTTCTGCTTCCAGAAACTTGATTCTGCGGCACCCCATAGCTGTTTCAGGTGAGACTGCAACCTGTTCCCAGGTTGTTGCCGAAAGGGCCAACACTGTGGGTCTTTTGTTGGTGCGAAGACAAAAGTATAGAACCCAGGTCTGCTCTAAGCCCAACAAATTGGTTTCGTTGCCGGTTGAACTCAGTATCTGCTCAAGAGGGGTTTACGTCGTACCTCGAGGGCTATGTTTTGGAGACCCTCAATGAAAGAAATCAGTGATTGGATTGAAGAGACTTATCTGAACTTTGCTTTACAAGAGAACTAAGATCCGCATCATAGTTCAAACGAATTTTTACAAAGGTACGTTTTTTCTGATGTTTATGAAATTTTCTTTGGTAGTATCCACATAGAGTTGCACCAGTGGTTATCCAGGTTAACAGAGAGAAGGACGAACTTCCAAGAAGGTCAATTTCTTGATTGGACCCCCGCAAGAATTAATATATTAAAAAGGGTGAACAACGAGATATCCCGAGCTGTTGATTTCTGGCCAACGCGAACCCTTGAAGCACTTGTGACGGAGTTCGCCATTGACATAAGTACGTCCTTCAACGAGGCTGAACGATAGTTCTTCAAAGGACCAAGGGGTAAGTACTTGAATTCATTTAGTTTGAGAATTAAAATGCTATCGGCTGAAAAAGGTATATTGCTCATTGAATCAGACTGTTAGATTTAGTATTACTAACCTATGTTTGCAAGTGAAAGTACCTTCGACGAGAAAAGTGGTTTGCTGCAAAGTGGTAAAAGGTACAAGAGAAATTTTGAGTCCTATACCCTAGGTCAGAATACCGAGTCTAACCCCGTAAGTCCAGCATCCTCAGAGCCCGAAGAAAACCCTTCTGTTGGAAATCCTCTGGTAACCCTGCAGCGAAGACCTATTATCCCTAAGAACCCATCGCCGTATGAAAGTAACCCTAGCCCAAGTATTCCTGTCGTAGGTCAGTCTACCCCAGTAAGTTCCCCTCTGCCTACTACTAGTCCCCCTCCCCCTCCCCCTAGATCCATGATGGACCATATGAATGATGACATTAAGCTCCCTGTTTTCAAAGGAACTGGATCAAAGGATCCAGAACAGTTCTAGTTCTTATGTGAAGCAGTGTGGACTACTAAGAACGTTATAGATCAAGATACAAAAAGAGCGCAGCTCGTTACTTCTTTTAGAGACCACGCTTTGACCTAGTTCATGAAGTTTTCCAGCACTCAGAACCATGTCTTAGCTGATATAAAAGTAGCAATGATAAAGGAATTTAAGAATCCTAAATCAGAGTCGCAGTGTATCACTGAGCTAAAGGAAATTTAGCAGAGGCGAGGAGAATCAGTGTGGGACTTTGATCAGAGGTTCAAATCTCTGCTAGATCAAGTCAGTTTCACTATTGGACCAGTGCAGCATAAGGAATGGTTCATTGCAGCTTTGTTACCGCACATCAGGACTCCGCTCATGCAACAGAAGGTTGTGGATCAGTAGGAGATTTTGGAAATCGCTATGAAGCTTGAAACAGCCCCTGTCAAAGATAATTCTGGTATTGCTCAAATACAAGTGCAGTTGGCAGCGATGCCAATTAGAGAGAATTTGAGGTCAAAAATGGGCCTCCTAAGAGATGTACTACAAAAATATAAGATATATTAAAATATTATGAGTTAGGGGTTTTATGGGGTAGGTATATATGACAACTCACCTCCTACACTACTTTTTATGCACAATATAAATAACCATGGTTGAGTTACTTTTCTAAATTGACTATAAATAAAATTAATAAAATAACTCTACAATGATGTGACTAAGATTCATTGTAAATTCCCAAAAATTTATTGTCCTGTAGCATTTATTTGTCTTGAACTTGTACATAAAATTAAACAAAAATGAATTTAATTCATATGCATAACTAACATATTTTTTCCATATAAATATCATTCATGAATTTAATTTATTTTAGAAGTACAAGATTTAATATATATATATTAGTTTGACATTATGATATTAAATACAATTGAGTTAATATATAATTTAAAATTAAAAAACATGAAAATGACAATATAGTATTTTATAATCAAATGTGAAAAGACATTTTTATGAATTATGAGTACTTTACTTGAAAATGACAATAATATTATTTTATGAGAAAGTGAATTGTGAGTACTTTACTTGAAAATAACAATAATATTATTTTATGAGAAAGTGTGAAATGACTTTTATTGTGAGTACTTCACTTTATGACTTAAAAGTACTTGTACCACTACCTTGGTTAACTATGGGTTTTCATCCACCATAGAAAATGTGACAAATAAGCATTCTTAACTCATGCAATGCCACCTCAACCATGGGGGATGATGTCATCTACTAGAATGTAATTGGTTGATTTTTATAGTACATTTTGGTCCTTTTGAGGCCCATTTTTGACCTCAAATTCTCTCTAATGGGCTCTAGAGCTTCGCGATATGAAAAAAAGGAAAGCTAGTCATGAAGAGGTTTGGTGTACACGATGTCGGAAAGAGGGTCATGACAAGGAACAGTGTCCTGCGGTAAGTAATTACCTGAATTCTGGTGCACCAAACCCATTCAACCCTAGTGTTCTATATTGTGAGATCTATAGGACAACTGGCCAGCATCGACCTGAAGACTGCTATCTTTTGCAGAGGTATGTGCAAGTCCCTAAGAACCCTTATTGCAAGTTCTATAAGTCAGTGGGACACAACAAAGATGAGTGTCGTAGCTTTGACCTCATGAGAGAACAAACTTATGATGCTTATCGAGTACAAAACGATGGCCAAGGCAATGATGGATATGGTTACCGTGGTAGTACATCAGGTTGCGAAACTTTTGGAGGTCGTGGCCGTGGTGGTATGGCTGGCAAAGGACGAGGCCAGATTGTGTGCTATAACTATAACCAGGCAGGACATCTAGATAGAGACTATCGAAACCCAACTACGACATGTCGATATTGCAGAGCTGTCGACCATGTGATTGAGTAGTGCCTGCAGCTAATAGCCAACAATCAAGAAAGAAATAGTGCCCCTACTCAGAATATTCAGCTGATTGCTGCGGAGCAACGACCTGTCCCAGCCATTAATGTTGTTACCAGGAGTGGAGCTACGACGGAAGTGCAGAACAAGGAGAAACAACCCACCGAGGCTTGGGTCCATAAGGCCCCTAAAAAAATCCTAGCATTTGATGTCGAAAGGGAAAAAGAGACTTTGCTGACCCCAACACATCAGTAGCACCTGCGTAACAACCTCAGCAGCAGTTGCATCCACACAAAATTCGCAGGCGACAACAGTAAGGGATTCTCCCCAATCAACGTTCCCAACTAGCCCGTTGAATATTTGGTATAGGGAATCCATCCGGTTTGCGGTCCGGCTACTGTAGGTCAAGCAACAAAACAAAGGTTTTACCGGTTGCGGCTCGGTCCACCAAGTTTTTGTAATTTTTTGACTTAATGTATGATATGTAAGTGCCTAACTAACAATGTAGGGTGCTAAAGATGCAAGGAACAGTCACAATGTGATGCACAAGTTCTTACCTCTCGTCTTAAGGTTCACAAGCACCTAAAACACATACAACATAACACAAAGTAAACTAACAACCTAAACTATCCCTAGGGAGCAGAATTATCATTCATTAGTGAGTAATACATTTTGTATGTGCATTATGAAGAGTTATAGATAGCTGATACTTCATTCAAGACACATGAACAATTACAGATATTTAAACAACCAGATAGCCGATTATTTTATGAACAACATTTATTACTCACAGTGGAAGACATCCCAAAAAATACTGAAGAACACTCAACAAGAACATAGGTACAGGAAGTTAAATACTCTCACAGTAAATGAAACACAGCTGAAAACGAAATAGTTCCTCTTCAACATTATCCATTTAGTCGCATTGATACATTCCACATTTCGCTCTCTCCAGCGGCAAAAGTTGCACTTTCTGACTGTAAAACGAAATAGTTCCTCTTACAAGCAAAAGAGTTTACAAATTTTTTAGGGAAAAATCCCCTTCTAAGTCCTATCTTTACAATATTTAAACTACTATAGCCAATCGCTTGGGCTTCCTCCCAGTTCATGACCTTTCAGTTCCCAACGCTTCAGATGCCTTTCTTCTTTTGCGTGTACTCACGACCAGTTGAGTAATTGCTGGACCTTTTGGTTCTGTGTTTGGTTTCCTTCAACTTTGTCCTTTTCCTTGCGACCTTGCCGGCATTTCGTCCTACCTACAGTCAATGACTGTGCATCATTATTTGGAAAAGCGTGTTAAACATTAGCATTATCTCTCTAAAACGTCTAACCATAAGGAAACAGCTCGACGCCTTTGTTAATTTGGAAAGAATCTCGACTGAGCATTGGGTGGGAAATATACAAGTCGGCAGTCGGAAGGCTTTGGAATCAGATGCGGAAACACTTTCCTGTCCGCAACGACGGAAGGGAAAAGAGATAAAATAGTGTGAAAACGCGGGTTGGAGAGACTTAAATCGGAATTCGAACGACTTTGGACATCGGACGTGGATTGAATTTCCCAGCCGCAACGGCGAAAGGGAAAAAGGTTAGTGCACGCGAGCGAGAAAACTTCACATCGGACGTCGGAAGTGTTTGGACATCAGAAGTTGAATCGCTTTAGGAGCCGTAACGGTGGACAAGGAAGAGGTAGTAGCTTCCGATTCAACAAAAATAGATGCATGACCAAAATCGCTAAGTGTTTTATATAGCTTTAAATTTAATCAAACAGAACCCTGGTAAACTTCTGTAACGACGATCCTCCATAAACACACCTGGTTCAATCCACAAACTTAGGAAGTGTGACTCATCATAAATTCCAACATGGAAATTTCAAACAGATCAACAATAAAACTTCAAAACCACTGAAAAGACAACGTGCTCAAAGGCTCAAGAGTCCAAAATCAACAAATAATGCTAAATCAGGGAAAGGGGGCCCAAAATTTTAATAAATTTGGGGAGACTTGTTGCAGCTGCAACAAATGGCGATTACCTGGTGAACCTAGATCTCTGGGCAATTAATCTCTGAGTGATAGACTATCTAACAACAAATGCATCCTTTCAAATTCTTCCAGCAATATGGATTTCTCAAATGACAGAACTGTGTACCCTTAATCATTGATGTCAGTCCAATTAGGGAGAGTGGAAACCAGAATCATCAAGTCCAGATAACTATGCTGAGGCTAGAGGATGAGTTTCATTATTACCTTTGTCTTTAGGTGGCTAAAAGATTTGGACACCACGGGATTGTAGCATATGGTAAACAAAAATATTCGTTTGGTCCTCATTCCCATGCCATTTTAACACTTTTCTTATGCTTTTGGACTTTTGTCCCCTTTTATATGAGTTTGCTTGCATGCCTTTCCTACTGAATTTTAATTCAGGATCCTCTATCCCATAGTGTCCTTTTGTGTGAGTAGTGTACTTCAAATTTAAGCTCACGGACAGAGAGGATCTTTCGGCAATTTAGTGCTTATGATTTAGCATCTGCTTTGATGTATGATGTTGTTCATAGGAGTTCTTTGATTCTTATCTTCCTTTTGGCATTCGTTTCTTGGCATGGGATCATTTATATTTAATATACTGTTCACCTTGCTTCTTTCCATGGGTCCTCTGCTGTCATCCCATAGACATTTTAAGTGTGACGTGGATGGAGCCTCAACATAGTATTCCGGACTCTTTGAATACGGTTTATTTCACAGGGGTTAAGCAGGACTTCAATGCACACAGAACTATTTGAGAAAACTGCTAAACTGGAAGAAGTTATTTCATATAAACAGCAACACACAGTCTGATGCCCACATGTTCATCAAACCCAAAATTTTTGGATATATCCCATGCAACCGCAGGTTAGTCTCCTTTATTGAAATCAACAAAACAAGCTAAAAAACATGACTTAAGAGACAGCCAAATAAATTATTTATATACAAGACAGAAGAAATCAAACAAACTCAGGAAAAATAAGGCTTGAGAACCAAACCATTTACTGGTAGGTTCTCCTCCCACCCATGCAGATCTTGCAACTTGTAAGTAGAAGGACCAAGCTTGGCTGCAATATGAAAAGGGCCTACCCACAACTGCTGGAATTTGGTATGCTTTCCTTTCTCATCATGGGGGTGATCCCATTTGAGGACTAAGTCTCCTACTTCGAAGTATTTTGTTCCAGCTTTATGCTTGTCAAACCACCTCTTAACTGACTCTTGTTCTAGCTTAAAGCGTTCTTTAGCTTTAGACATGGCCTCCTCTGCTTTCAGGAGATTATATATTCTTATTTGTAAAACTTCATCATCCGACCCCCTAGACTCTTGAGCTAGTATGGAAGATGGTAGCATGATATTGGGAGGAAGGATGGCTTCTTTACCATAGACAAGGGTATATGGAGACACTCCTATTGCATATTTGGGGATAACTGTGTTAGCCCACAGGGCGTTTGGTAAGGCTGAGTGCAAACTCCTTTGGTTTTCTATGACAGTCTTCTTTAGGATTCTGATCATATTTTTATTAGAGGATTCAGCCAGGCCATTCCCTTGTGGATAGTAGTTAGTAGAATAATGCAATTTTATTCCTTTATCATAAGCAAAATCAGTTATTTTAATTGACGAAAAGTATTTAGCATTATCAAAAACTAACGAAATTGGAACTCCAAACCTGGTCATGATATGATCTTGCAGAAAACTGATAACTTCGTCTTCATTTATTTTGCGCAACGGGACAGCTTCGACCCAGCAAGTGAAATAATCAGTAGTGGTCAAAATGTACTTGTGATGTAGAGAGGAATTTGGTTTTATTTCTCCAATAATATCTAGCCCCCATTACTCGAATGGTTCCGTGATCATCACAGGCTTTAGGGGTGCTGCCGCTCTAGGCTGTCTTCCACCACACCTTTGGCAAATATCACATTTCTTGACATGTGTGTGTGCGTCTCTAAAGAGAGTAGGCCAGTAGTAACCAGCTCTGAGGATTTTGTGGGCTGTAGTGTCTCCTGAATAATGTCCCCCAGCAGGACCATCATGCAATTCATACATTACTTTCTTTGCATCTTCTTTTTCTAAGCATCTATGGAGAACCCCGTCATAATTATTTCTGAATAATACTCCTTCAACAAGTTGGTAGGAGGCCGATTTCAGACGTAGCGCTCTTCTTTGCTTAGAATTCCAATGTTCAGGTAATAGTCATACTTGCAAGTAATGCACCAAGTCTCTATACCAAGATTTGGGAGCTGTAAACAAAGGACATACATCCATTATATGTAATTCAACCTCATCTTCCCATGCTTGTTCTTCGTTGTTCCCGCTTTCAGTCATCAATTTGCACAACCCTTGGCCTTTCACTATAGAGGCTGGTTTTAATTCAAGGTCGTATTCTTGAAGAGCCGTCACCCAGTTGCCCCTTCTCTCTCCTAACTCTTTCTGTATGAGAAGGGATCTTACAGCTGGGTAGGGGACTATTACCTTGGTTCGATTTTTTAATATATAAGGCCTGAATTGCTTCATTACCTTAAATACTGCGTAAGCTTGCTTATCAATGGCTGGGTAGTTTAATTCAGCCCCTTGTAGACCAGTACTCATAAAGGATATTGGGAATTCATCCCCCCCCTCTTCCTTTTGGGTGAGCACAGCTGCCAGTGAATCATCGGATGCGAATGTATAAAGAATGAAGTCTTTATCAAAATCTGGACTCTTCAAGGAGGGTGCATGTGCAACAGTAGTCTTAATTTTGCTGAAAGCATTCTTCTCAAGCTCAGTCCACTTAAATTGTTCTTTTTGTTTCACCATCTGCTGGAGCGGCTTAACAGTCTGGGCGAAATTAGGCACAAACCTTCGTACAAAATTTATGGTTCCCATGAAGGATTGCATCCCTTTTTTATTATAGGGCAAGGGGATTTGTTCAATGGCCTTGATTCTTTCTGGGTCAATGGAGATCCCTTGCTTTGAAACTATGTGGCCAAAAAAATTTCCTTCCATGACAGCGAATACACATTTCTTAAGATTGAGTGAAATGCCATACTTACAACATCGTTCGAAGATTTTCCTTAAGTGAAATGCATGTTCTCCCCTTTTCATCGAGAATATTGTAATATCATCAAGGTATACTACAGCGCTTCAGCCAATTAGCCCCTGGAAAGCTATGTCCATGGCCCTTTGAAATGTTGCCCCAACATTTATAAGACCAAAGGGCATCCTTCTAAAGGCAAAGGTTCCCCACTTGGTTCTGAACGTTGTCTTTAATCTGTCCTCTTCGGCTACCAGCACTTGATTGTAGCCAGAGAAGCCATCCAATAATGAAAACAATTCAGAACCTGAAACCATCTGTAGCAGCTGCTCCATGGGTGGCACAGGATAGTTATCTTTATCTGATGCATGGTTTAAGTTCCTGAAATCCACGCAGAGTCTGATTTCCCCAGGCTTCTTCCTTACTAGTACCAGATTTGATACCCACTCAGAGTGTCTGACTTTGAAGATGATTCTTGCGTCCAATAACTTTTTCACTTCACTTTGAATCAGCGGTTCCAATTTCGGGTGCATTTTCCTCAAAGGTTGTTGATATGGCTTGACGCCTGCTTTAATGGGGATGACATGCTTGATGATGCTGGTGTCATACGTCTTCAAATCTTCGTAAGTCCATGCGAAAACATCCTTATATTGTTTAAATAGACTGATGAATTTGTCTCTTTCTGTTGGTGAACAGCATTTGCCGAGACTCACGAACCTAGGGTCCGTTTCAGTCCCCAAATTTATCAGCTCGAACTGTAGCGATGAGCTGTGGGTCTTCATGTTGGGTGGTCTTCTGAATTTTTCATTTAAATCGAATATTTTTTCCAACGTTCTGACCCCTTTAGGAATGAAGTTATCGTATTTCATCTCATCCTGATGCTCTTCATCGTCTATGATCGCTCCTTTAAACACCTCATCATTCGTTAAACATTCTATGATCTGCTAGTCGTTATCGAATACTCGTAGGTTTGTAATCATATTAGGTACAGAGGGCCTGAAAAGCAGTTCAACAGAACATCGATTATTAGTGGGTACGAGTCTAGCGGCTGATGTGGCCAATAGATCAGCAGCTATGTTTTTTATTCTTGGGATTGAAATAATGTTAAATGCATTAAAATATTTCAGCAAATCCCATACCTCATTCTGGTAAGCTTTTAAGTGGGGAGAAATACAATGTATCTGATTCTGGATTTGTTTCCAATGATTTTCGAGTCCCCAAAAGCTTTCAGATTACTTACCTTTAATTCAATTGCCTTCTTTAGTCCCTGCACCAGTGCTTCGTACTCAGCTGTATTATTAGTACACTCAAACACTAATCTACATGAAAGGAAATGTTTATTCTTCTGTGGGTCAATCAAGACACATCCAGCCCCTGACCCTTCTAATGTCTTAGAGCCATCGAAAAATAAAGTCCAAAAATCATTAACTATTGAAAACGAATCTACTCCTACTGCTAAATCTACTATTTTACAGTCAATCTCATTAGCCTGGGAGAATCGAAGGAGATCAGGCTGGGTATCAGATGTGTTGCTGGCTTCTTCTACTTGGTAATTGCCTGGTTCCAACTCAATAAAATAGTTTGCAAGACAGAATCCATAGGTTCATTCTTCTCTTCAAGTTGGGTAACATTGTACTTCATGTGAGGCTCTCTTAAAATCTTGATCTGGTTCAGACTTCCTTTGTATGGAAACCACAAATGTGACCAATCAGAAGCGAAATATCCATTAAGTTTGGTTGACCAATATCTGCTCAATATAAGGCCGTACACATCTGGTATATCAGCCACCACGATATTAATGACCTGGCATACTTTATCATTTGAAGCCAGACGGACTAGGACATCTTCCATCTCACCAATCACCTTCACATCTGTCCTGTCCAACTGGACTACTCTCCACGGGGATGGCTTGGGCTGCCCATTGATTCTTTTACATACAGATATCGACATGACATTAACAGTTGCCCCTGAATCTACCAAGCAATTATGTACATTGTAGTTAAAGATTTCAAAAGTAAGGAGGAAAGGTGGATGTTTGTGCTTGGACTTACCTCCACTACTGTTCTCTCCAATCTCTTCTTCTTCTTCTGGTTGATTGTTAGTGGGCATCTTCTCATCCGATGTTTCAAGGGCTCTCAACAGCCTTTCTTTTTGCTGCGGCACTTTGCACATCTCGAATAGTGGAACATTTGCCTTTATCTTCTTTAAATCCTCCACAATGTCATAATCCATCTGCTGTTCCATGGGCTGAGGCCTATCAGCGTTGTCCTTACCTTCACTTGGCTTGGCCGTTGTATCACTCTGTCTAGGACCTTGGCTGGTAATAGTGAATTCTGGAATTGTATCAGCCAAAGATTTGTCTTGAAATCTCTTCTTCACATTTCTCTGCAGCCTCTTAATATTTGGAAGTATAAGACTGTCTTCCTTAACCGTCCCTTGGCTCGTTGTGGCTACGTTGGTTTCCATAACGTCTTTATACCCCTGAGTTTTTTCTTCTTCAGCATCAAATAGTGAGACAGAATTCCATAAAGTCATGGTTTCCTCTTCCTGTTCTTTAGTAGACGCGGAAGCAGAATTTTCCTTTCTTTCCTCATTTCCCTCTTCGGTCAATCTAGAATCTAACAGCTAATTCATGACCAACGTCATCGAATTTATCCACTGCGGACAGTTCTTCTCAGAATGTGGTTGTTGGTAGAATGTGCAAAAATTATCCAAGCCTACCTCTGTTAAGTTCATAGATGCAGTATTGTGAGGAGGAGGTTGAGACTGGTGGTTATCCTCTCTTTTCTTAAAATATGGCTTATAAAACTTTTGTGCTTCCTTTTATTTCTCCATATCTATGATTTTATTGGAAAGCTTCTGCATCATTTTGGCCATATTCTCCAAATCTGGATATTTTTCTTCCTTGGGCTTGGTAAACAATAAGGTTTTTCTTCCTGTACCTTTCTCTCCAGACTGTTCTGGATAGTCTTCAATGCTCTCTCTTTCAGCTTCCACCACTTCTGCCTCTTCATAGGTTTCTGTCAGAGTAGGCTTGGCCCTTCCTTTGGCAAACATGGCCAAATCAGGGCCTAAAGCTGAAGTATAGTATTCAATAAGAACTTTGTCTGATGGCTTATCTGTTTTAGAGAAATTCTTTAGATATGCTGCAAACCTTTACGTGAAATTGTGCACTTTTTCTTTTCTTTCTTTCTTCAACGCACACAGCCCTTTCATGAGAGCTGCATGAGTTTTCTAAGTTGCATACTTACTTCTGAACATTCTTTCGAAGGTATCCCAATCAGGGATAGAGTTAGTAGGCAATCCAAAGTACCATGACGTTGTGGCTCCCTTGAGGGTATGCGGGAACAGTCTGCATACCATGTCTTCATGCTCCCCGACCCTTAATCCCTCAATTGCCAAGTGAAATCTTTGTAGGTGATCATCTACAAGTATTTTCTCATTGGGATCAAACTTGGGCAACATCTTGTCAAAGGCTTGAGGTAGGTCATGTAAGGGAGGTGTAAGGTTTAATGGTGATCTGGCTCTCCATGCAGGAGGTGGATTTGGTGGGTAAGGTGGTTTATTAGCATTTACTCCTGCCATGAGTCTGGGTGGGGAGTGAGGAGGTGAACCAACTGGAGTGTGAGCAGGAGAAATGTGAGGGGTTTCTGGGCCTTCTTGATTCAAAGGTAGCACGACTTCCTGCAATGTTGTTTCTACCAGCTCTTCCCAGTCTCCAACCAGCACTGAGCCTTCCGCTTCAGGATGATCCTTCCTTTTATACTCTCTTCTGGGCAGTGCGGGGATGATTGGTAATCCTCCACTCTTCTTTACATATGCCCTGGTGTGTCTTCTCAGATCATTAACAATTTCGTTACCAACGGAGTATAGATGTTCTCTTTCTTACGGAATTGGGTTTTGAAACCCACCACTTTCAGAACTGTTACCAGTGGAATATTCTCAGGAAAACAGGTTTCCTCGGCCAGCCATACACTGGCTACCCTCCTTCTAGTGCCAAAAATGTTGGGGCCCGAAAATTCGCAAGAGACAACAATAAGGTATTCTCCCCAATCAACGTTCCCAACTAGCCCATTGACTGTTTGGTATAGGGAATCTGCCCGGTTTGCGGTCCGGCTACCGTAGGTCAAGCAACAAAACAAAGGTTTTACCGGTTGCAGCCCAGTCCACCGAGTTTTTGTAATTTTTTTACTTAATGTATGATATGCAAGTGCCTAACTAACAATGCAGGGTGCTAAAGATGCAAGGAACAGTCACAATGTGATGCGCAGGTTCTTACCTCTCGTCTTAACGTTCACAAGCACCTAAAACACATACAACATAACATAAAGTAAACTAACAACCTAAACTATCCCTAGGGAGCAGAATTATCATTCATTAGTGAGTAATACATTTTGTACGTGCATTATGAAGAGTTAGAGATAGTTGATACTTCATTCAAGACACATGAACAATTATAGATATTTAAACAACTAGATAGCCGATTATTTTATGAACAACATTTATTACACACAGTGGAAGACATCCCAAAAAATACTGAAGAACACTCAACAAGAACATAGGTCCAAGAAGTTAAATACTCTCACAGTAAATGAAACACGACTGAAAACGAAATAGTTCCTCTTCAACATTATCCATTTAGTCACATTGATACATTCCACATTTCGCTCTCTCCAGCGGCAAAAGTTGCACTTTCTGACTATAAAATGAAATAGTTCCTCTTACAAGCAAAAGAGTTTACAAATTTTTCAGGGAAAAAGCCCCTTCTAAGTCCTATCTTTACAATATTTAAACTACTGCAGCCAATCGCTTGGGCTGCCTCCCAGTTCATGACCTTTCAGTTCCCAACGCTTCATATGCCTTTCTTCTTTTGCGTGTACTCACGAGCAGTTGAGTAATTGCTGGACCTTTTGGTTCTGCGTTTGGTTTCCTTCAACTTTGTCCTTTTCCTTGCGACCTTTCCGGCATTTCATCCTACCTGCAGTCAATGGATGTGTATCATTCTTTGGAAAAGTGTGTTAAACATTAGCATTATCTCTCTGAAACGGCTAACCATAAGGAAACAGCCTGACGCCTTTGTTAATCTGGAAAGAATCTCGACTGAGCCTTGGGCAGGAAATATACAAGTCGGCAGTCAGAAGGCTTTGGAATCGGACGCGGAAACACTTTCCTATCTGCAACGGCGGAAGGGAAAAGAGCTAAAATGGTGCAAAAACACGGGCTGGAGAGACTTAAATCGGAATTCGAACGGCTTTGGACATCGGACGCGGAATGAATTTCCTAGTCGCAACGACGAAAGGGAAAAAGGTTAGTGCACGCGAGCGGGAAAACTTCACATCGGACGTCGGAAGTGTTTGGACATCGGAAGCTGAATCGCTTTAGGAGCCGTAACGGCGGACGAGGAAGAGGTAGTAGCTTCCGATTCAACAAAGATAGACGCACGACCAAAATCACTAAGTGTTTTATATAGCTTTAAATTTAATCAAACAGAACCCTGGTAAACTTCCGTAACGGCGATCCTCCATAAACACACCTGGTTCAATCCACAAACTTAGGAAGTGTGACTCATCATAAATTCCAACATGGAAATTTCAAACAAATCGACAATCAAACTTCAAAACCACTGAAAAGACAACGTGCTCAAAGGCTCAAGAGTCCAAAATCAACAAATAATGCTAAATCAGGGAAAGGGGGCCCAAAATTTTAATAAATTTGGGGAGACTTGTTGCAGCTGCAACAGGATTCTATAAGAAGACACCCACACCCATAAAGTTTGCATTACGCAGTTTCTTTAGTTTTACAATTGAGCCCATGACAACTGATCACGACCTTCAGGATTTAGTGAGAGAATTTGAACAGGGGGGTCTGTCAAACCTTTTCATCCATCCACCTGTTCCTGCACCCTGCGAAGAGACTCCCTTAGCACCACCTGAACCAATGCAAACATGATCTACTAGGAAGAAGTTTAAACCAGAAGTATGCTCTAAGTGGAACGAAGACAGACACAGGAAATCAGGAAAAACACCGGAGGATCCCATGATGAATCCATCTGGTTCCACGGAGATCCCATCTTAAGGGGATGACAACATTGCACCACAGTGTCCACCTTATCTTCATCCTGTTCGACCAGGAGTTCAACCACCGCAGCGAAACGCTAAGTTCACTTTATGCACCCATTCGCTGCCACAGGGTGTGCAGTTGGTCGAAACCATGACAGGGAAAATAAACCGACTTAAGTATGCATATCACGATACGAATGATCGTGAGAATTTTCCACAGTTTGCCCCGGGAACCTACTTGCACTTCGTCAAATATCCGGAGACTAGAGCGACACTACGAGAAGTGCAACAGTGGGCTGCTGGCTTAGATAAAGCTGGTTTGTTGAAGATGCTCGATGTTCCCCACTTTGGTCGTAGCACACAGGTGACCATAGTGGTCAAGCAGCTATTGGCATTAGTACACGATGGGTACCTATGGATAGGAGACAAAAGAATTCCTATCAATGGTGCGCTTATTCATAGGATCACAGGCTTACCAAGGGAAGGGCCTGATCCAGGGATAGAATTTCCCTCAAAACACGAAGATATGAAGCTGGCACAAAGCATGAAGGACCATTTCGGGCTGACGAAAGGGAAGCAAGGGTATCAAACCTCGACAATTCAGCACCAAAACATTCACTTTGCAGCTCAACTCTTAGCCTGCAAATTGATGCAAAAGTGCAGACCATATGAAGTGCCTGCCCCGATTATCAGTATTGCTGCGAACTATGTCGAAGGCTACAGTTACAAATGGGCAGCATATATTGTGAGAGAATTCCTTGAAGATGCCCGCGACGCGCAGGAGAAAGGTAGAAATTTTCACTACTCTTGGTTGTTAGTTATTATCACAACTAGTAGGATGGAAAGAACCTACCGAGGCACAGTTTGTTGCTGTGCCTCCGAACATGCCTGGCACGGCGAGTTACGCATCTCTATGGGTGTCACAGGACAAAGCATCCCAGCAGATGACGAACTATGTGTTTTCCTTTTATATGATGAGTATCTCATATGAGATCGTAAAAACCCCGCGGCTCAGTAATGAGCTATTCTCTCAATATGATGGAGTGGCCAACTTCAGGGCCGACATGCAGAATGTCTTCATCCAGGCCCGCGCACATAACAAGAAGGCATGCTGGAAGTTGCCATATGTGGTGACAAAAGAAGACATCCTCACGGTAGTTCAGCAGTGGCCAGCTGAATGGTTGAAGGACACAGGAACAAAGCCCAGCATTCCAATCCCTCCGGTCACCAATGTGGGCGCTGGCCCTAGTCAGACGCAGCAAAATGAACCACTCAAGGAAAGTGAAGAAAAGAGTGTGTCATAGCAGAGTGAAGGCAATCAGGGTGGAGATGATGGAGATGAAGAGGAAGCAGAGGATTCGATCAAAACAGTCTCAGACCCTAATCGACCGGATAAGCGCAAGTCGCCAGAAGCAGAGGAAGTGACCAAACCTCAATCCCGAAAGAAAACCAAGGCGTCAAAAGACAAGAATATCGATGAAGAAAATGCCTTAACCATTGAGGACCTTGATCAGGCTCTGACAAAGTCCATAGAAGTTCTCACCAAGAAATGGTCAGAGTTTGCAGCTGTGCACCTTGATGCACTCACCAACGTAGCTCGAGGAATTTAAGAGCTGAAGGACTTAGCAGAAAAATCAGCCACTGGTTCTACAGCAAGCAACACCCCAGTAAGTGCATGGCCAGACACAAGAAAATGGCCAGCTAGAGAAAACAGGGGGCAAGTGTCAAGCGCAGCACTCATAATAACTAATGCAGCATCTCGCTCGGGGATGAGCATGATAGTTGGAATCGATTACACCAAGATGTCCATGATGAAGTTGCATCTCTACCAAGTAGCGATCATGAAGGAGATCCAAGCACGGGACAACTACCCACAAATACAGTTGGAAAATACCAGGAAGAAGAATGATAGCCTCACAGCATAGTTGGAGGAAGCGGAGCAGAGAAAGAGCGATGCAGAAAGTAAGCAGGTCACACTGGCATGAGTATTGGAGGAGGCATGTCAAAGTCTCCCTGACTTCGACATCCAGAATGAGGAAGAACCGGAGCAAAGAATCGCCAAACTAAAAGACTACGCACAGCAGTCTCGCAGTGAAATAGTGAAGCTTAAAGCAGAGCATGAGGATCAGATTGCAGAGCTTCAACTTCGCATTATCCTGGAAAGCCCACCAGAGGTCAGAGAGCAGCGCCACGCAGACATTCAGGCCTCAGCAGCAAAAATCTCAGTTATCGTGGGCAGCGCAGCAAAACTGCTAGAGGAAAGCATCGATGCCTGGAAAACACTGTAGGAAAACCCTGAAGTACAAAAGCTGCAGGAAACCATCAAGCAGTGACAAGCAGAGTTGGACGCAGTAAAAGTGGAAATTAAGACTCTCCCTCCTATGCAGAAAATGCTCAAGGTAAAACAAAGCAAGGAACTCCAGCAGGAGATCGAGTCATACAGAACAAAAGCAACACTACTGGAAGATTCTATTTAGCCTCTTGTCAACGAGGCCTTGGAATTGAGTACTGTTGTGGATATCCAGCTCAAAGTTCTGAAGGAATATGACGCATTTGCACAGGAAAAGGATAGCAAAGCATCAGCGACAGCATTACAAGAGCTGGTGGAGAAGGAATAAGTAGCTGACAATATCATGCATGGCCTCAACAAGCAGTTCACTATCTTCACCAGCAAAGTTCTACCATCGGAACAGCAACAGAGTGTCCCAAGACGGGACACTGGTGAGTCTTAGGGTCCTGTTGGGGCACGCACCTTAATGGTCCTTAATTTTGGTAACTCCGCGGTTTTTGTGGAAGCATGTAAGCAGAGTTGCGACTCGAAATAGGCTTAGGGGTGTCGGGGTTGATTCAAAGCCTTCTTTTTGTAATAAACCCATGGTTTAAGTCCAGGGTTTAGGGTTCGGGGTGCCCATGGTTTAAGGCCATGGTTTTGTAATAAGTGCACTATAAATAAGCACTCTTGTAAAGAAGTCAGTTTAGGCTTTTGATGTAAGATGAATTGATGCGAAGTTAAGGCTTGTTTTGTAAGGAAGGTTAAGTCCTAGCTGTGTGCGTGGACGACCTCTGCAGCTGTGTGCGCATAGGGTTTTTGGTGATTAATAAGATCTGCAGCTGTGTGCGCAGAGATCTACAGCTTAGTGCGTAGCTTTGAGGAATTGAAGGGATCTGTAGCTGAGTGCGCAGATCAGAACTGTGGTTTTTGTAAAGAGTTGAATAAAACACAGTTCTGTGGACGTAGCCCCTAAACTGGGGGTCAACCATGTTATATCGTGTGTCATGGTTCTTTTGTGTGTGGTTGTTATGTTATTTTATGCATTAATAAATATATAACTGATAAGTAAGATCACTGCTAAATATTAACTTCGTTGTGAATTCCCAATAAAGGATTAAGCAAGGCACTGTCTGTTTATCTAACCGCAAAGCTAAATAAGTAGATATCAAAGCTCTGTATTTTATGATTATCATTTGTTAGAAGCTAAAGGTACAGTAATATCCCTCTTCTACTTGCAGAAACCTGATTCTGTGGCACACCATAGTTGTTTTGGGTGAGACTGCAACCTGTTCGCAGGTTGTTGCTGAAAGGGCCAATACTGTGGGCCTTTTGTTGGTGCGAAGACAAAAGTATAGAACCTGGGTCTGCCCTAAGCCCAACAAATTTTTTAACTAACAATGAAAATATGATAAGTAAAATAAAATATTATTCTTGAGCTTGTATTTATTTGTATTTATTCTTAAGCTTGTATTTATTTATTGCTAGATGTTGGCCAACCATCACAGGATCGTGCACCCTCTGATTTCTCAAGAGTAATTGGGAGCTTCAATGATGCTAGAATGGCTGCTAATTGTTTAAGAGGGTTGGATGATGCCACTCAAGAAGAGTTCGAGAACCCGGCCCCTGATCGAACAATCAAAGACCATGTTAGTAGCATAATCAAGTTGTACTTTCAACAACAATCAGTGATTACACAAGCTCGAATCCTACATGGATTGATAAAGAACAAAAAATTAAAACATGCCACAAAGTTGTTGGGTTTTAAGGATTTAAAAAATAAAAATGCATGTGGGAATGTAATAGAAAATGTAACAACTGCACTATCTGCATTTGTAAAGTAAAAAAAAGAAGATATCAGTGCTACTCATAGGGAAGTTAAAACTGCTATTGCAGCACAAAGCACCTCAATAAATCGAATGGTCACAACAATGTCAAAGTTGCTCCATGCTTCAAGAAAAACATTGTACAAATACACTAAATTCGGGGTAAAGATAGATGAAAACGATGAACCTTCTTTTTGGGCTCTCATTCGGGATACTTGTTGTTGTCAATACCATGTTGAATTCCAGGTATACTACGACACATTTGTGTATTTTTGCAAAAAACATTGGGATGGTGAACCAACTCCTCACATAGTACGATATTTTATTCTATGATACTATGCAATAGCAATCCTAAAAATGTGTTTTTCATTAAAAGGTGTGTAGGTGGGAGAAGATTCCATGAATGTGGTGATTTGGCATTGTTCCATAAGAAGTTTCCTATCGATCCAACACACCCTCGATTGTTAGATATCACAGTTAAGTGGAAGAGATATGAGTATGTCCCCATGCATCCATCATCTTCTTCACATGTTCCATTTAAGATGATCAACTTGCTCGAGAATGATATTCCTATTTCAGACTTCATGGAAAGTTTCAAAGTTAGATTTACAAATGCATTAAACACTCCCATAGGTCTAGGTGGAAAGATTTAGAATTTAATCATTCTCGTGAGGTTTTTGAGTCAGGCACAATCCTATTGATGGTAGACTTTGATAAGAATTACACGTTTGCTCCTCAGGGAGAGATACAAAGTAATTATTATCACTCCAACCAGGTGTCTATCTTCATACATGTATTGTATAGACATGCTTAGGTGAGCATTGATGGTATGGGTAGCACTCCTTAGTCATGCGATGTGATCAAGGAATACCATTTTTATGTCATTGATGATCGTGAGCACAACACATTGTTTGTTCAACAATGCTTTGGGTTTATTTATGATTCGTTAAAAAAGAATGGGGTGTCATTTACAAAAAACTAGATTTGGTCAGATGGGTGTGCGGGGCAGTTCAAATCGGCACACTCCTTTTATTATTTGAGTCACCTTCACAAAGAGATAGGGATTTGACACACCTGGAGGTTTTTTGAAATAGGGTACGGAAAGGGTGAACATGATGGTGCAGGTGCATGCATGAAACGAGCACTTCAGACGTACCAAATGAGTCATAGTGCATCTCAACTCAAGTGCTCAATAGAAGTAGTTGATTGGTGCACACAAAATTTGGTTCACCAAGGTCATGAAAAAGCAAGACCGATGCGCAGGTAGGAACAATATATCTATATATATATATATATATATATATATATATATTTCAAAAAACAACAACTTAATTGGAATTTAATAAATCTGTTTGTATTATATATATGATGTTTTTTATCCGATGCAGGTTTTTTTGGGATGTGAATAGATCCATGCCATGGTATTGTGAGACCATACCTGGTATGAGAGAACTACATTCAGTTCGTAGTAAATACATGGGCGACATATTTTCCATTGAAACAAGGAAGTATGCGTGTTTCTGTGAGTTATGCATTAACACCAATGGACTAGGGGTTAATCATTGTGTGAACGATACATATGTCAAACAATGGAAATATTTCCCTCTTAATCCAAAGGGGCCACATCCAATTTTGACGTGGAAAGAGATGCACACTAACAAGGCAGTG
>LPNX011154747.1:153515-204758 GCA_001517045.1 Pseudotsuga menziesii | reverse complement strand
TTGTGAATTTTAAACTTGTAAGTTCCTTGTAAATTATTGGAGATGGGTAAATTTTGCAAATGAAATTAATTTTTATTTTACATTGTAATTTGCAAATGAAATTAATTAGTTGTAATTTACACCTAGTAGATCTTACATTGTAAAGTTTTAAATTTTGTAAACTTGTAATTTATTAAATTACAAAATTGTACAATTTCGTAAGATTGTAAAACATTAATGATTGTTAAATATGTTAAAATTGTAACTAAAAACAAACTTTAAACTTTAACTGCAAATAATTAAAACATTTAGCAATCCATCATGTTAAAAAAAGAGTCCATATATATATATATATATATATATATATATATATATATATATCGATAATCATAAAGTACAAAATAATAAAGTCCACAAATAACACATTCTACAAATCACCCCTATGCCATTGATCAAGAGATCGACCATCATGGCCACTACTATCAATTTCACTATGTTTCTAGCCTTCCTCATGCACATCACAAAGAAAATTTCCCAAGTCTAAGAACTGCGGAAGTTAAAACCGTGAACTTTGCAAGTCAGTTACATACCACATATTTAAATTACATATACAATGTGACCGTAAAATTAAATATATATGAAACACAAATCTATGAAATCACCTCGTTTGAGTCAAGTGTTAGGTTCAAGAGGGTGGGTATTTGCCGATACAAGCATTCATCAAGACCCGACTGATGAGAGAAAACCCACTCATCTGTAAACATCATGGCGGCTTCAACGACCTCATATGCAGCTGCCTGTGTCTGCATCTATTTCCATGACATGAAAATAGTTATCTTAATGAATTATAATTTGAACTTGAGAATTATAATTTGAACATGTAAATTATAATCTGAATATAAATATGCAAACAATTCAAACATAAAATAACTAGTACCTCGTCGACTGGCATGTCGTGAGTAGGACTCATGCGGGGCTATGTAGAATCCTGTGCAATTCCCTTTCCTCTATCATGTACAATATGAATAAGATAAATGAGGAAAGTTAGAAAAAACCAAAGTATTACGTGTTCAACAATTGACTCATTTAGAAATTAAAATTTAGGATGACAGTTAACACATACCTCATCGACGTGGGTGAATGGAACTACAGCGAGACCTCGAATAGATGCATCACTGCCAAAAAGGACCTCAATGAAACTGGGCTCCTATATGGAGGTCTAGCACAAAGAAAACTATTAGTTTAAAAAAGTATTCATTTGAGGTTACATTACAATCAAGACAATCAAATGATGACAATAAAGATATACATGTCCCATCGCTCGAGGCATGCATCTATCATGCAGTCAAAAATATGCATTGCGGGCCATGATAACATAATGTAGCACTGTGTCATGATTAATAATGCGTAGAATATCATCTTCCACCCACTGTAACACAGGCTCTATAGGTGTAGTGGGTGTTATGCGTCTCTCTGCCTGCACATCCATCATGGCACCATGCATTGTCATGCGTGTCACCTCTATTAATGCACTTCGCTCCTAAATCGCTAGCTGAGATGACTAGCTACATCATCTCTCCTAAGCAAGGTCCTACTAGGGTGACCTACCAAAGGCTCTAGATCTGGCTGATCTCCAGGGTCTCTCCTATCCCCAGGACGCGCATTACTGCATCCCCTGCCAACACCATAGAAGATCGAGGGTGTGCTGGTGTAATCTGGGTGCATCCCCAGGAAAAAATATGCATATATATGTTTTTCAAAGTATATTGGAACCTGTTCATGGTGGGTAAACATGCCCCACACTCCAATAAACCTGTCATATACATAACTCGCTGCAACCTCTAACTTAAATTCCTTGAGTTTAAGCGGTTGACCAACGGGGTGGTCAGGAGGGATATCAAATAATGTTCCCTTCACATCATGGCCATCACATGCATCTCTCACTGTGGCCCAGTTATCAGGACCCATCATTGTGACCCTTATTCTCTCACATGTAGTGGCCTAAAGAGAACTCAATGGATTGATGGACCTGTATACCTTCAATAGATTGTCTACTTCGTCTAACATCATCCACAATGAACATGATGTGGGAGAGTGTTCTGAAATGGAGTGAGCCTTAGTCCGCAAACAATCACGTTGATTGGTAACATATTGCAGCGTGATTCGTGTGATCTCATCCTCCGATGATGCTTCCTCGGGAGATTCGGGGCCCTATTGTGCAGTCGCGACACCTGAAAATTAGATGAAAACATAAATTTCAATCAAAATACATACATCAACTATAGGTGAATTTGAAATCAATATAAATTAAAGGTACTGATAACTGAAAGAAAAATATATATGCATTTAATGTACCTCTCTTGTGGGGAACCTTCCCACCAACACCAGTAGTATCATCCTCATTGCTTGCATGCACAGAGCGGCTATCGCTCCGCTCCCCAGCAAGAGTATGTGTCTGTGTAGGACGCCTAGGTGAATCTATGAAAATAGAGACACACAAGTTGATGATTAAATATACACATGTGAAAAAATTTAATTTTATGTAACTAACAACAAAGAGTACATCATACGCAATTGTATACTTACGAGTCCTCTGTCGACCTTCGGGCCAAGGAATGGCCGCAGATTCGCCAGCGCTCTGCCTTCGGAAAACTGAAGAACCCTGCTATGGAGATGCATCTGCATGAAATAAGGCATAATAAATGCAATCATCATACAATATAAAATAAATGATAAATATGTCAATAGTAAAGATGTAGATTTTAGCTGATTAATATATCATCACATGGTGCACATTAATAATGGGAAAAGGGTCATGAGTGTAAGAACAATCAATGAGGAAATGGCACATGCAAATATTTTTTATGATTATCATTTGACATATTTATATATATTCATCATTTTTTTTATTACTAACCATCTACAAGTTTTCTCAATGGTAATACCACCAGATTAATCAAGATGCTTCATTCATAAGATCGTGTGTAATAGGCTATAGGGGGAAACATATTATGCAAAAAATTGTTTGGATGGGACATGTTACGAGTCTGGTGGAATGGATTTATTGCACCAATTCATTTGTGATAATAAAGATCAAAATTTTGAGAAAATGATGATAGAATGAAAATATTCAAATACATCACTTATGACATATTCCTTGGGAAAGAAAGAAAAAGTATATAGTTGGAGACATCTCAATCCACTAACAATCTCTAACTTTTTATTTCAATTTTTTATTAAACTTTACCTATACACATAATTTATGTCGATATCATTTTTCTCACTAGGTACAAGTCAGCCATTTCATCAATGATATTCTGAAAATATCATTGAATTAGAATTAGAATTAGTAGAAAAACAATTTAGAATTAGTAGATATGCATTTCCCTCGAACCTAAGAGTTCAAAACCGAGCTTTCTTTCGATGATTTCAAACCTATAACACTCTATAATTTATTATATAAAATTATCTCAAAAATCATTGGGACTAAGCCAAAGTTGGAAAGATTGATGAAAGATCCCTACTTATCTATTAGGTTGTTGGGCTCTCAGTTTATTTGAAGACTCCTATCATTGTTTTTCTATTATGGACTTGTTTCGAGGATTTTGTTGGACAAGTTGGTTCTGGGATGGCCTTAGTCCTCAGTTTTTTTATAGTTTTTGGAGATTGTCATATGTATCTTAGTAATGCCATGTGCTTTAATCTTGGTTTGGCCTACATAGGGAATGTTGGTTGCTTTTGGATTGTTCTTGGTGGAATGTATGTTTGTTAATTATTTTGGATATATATCTTTTGTTTTTGAGCTTTAGGTTAGAGAAGACATTGTAAAATTTCTATTTTTTTAATGATTTACTATTTTATTAAAGTGTTATGTGTAGCTTAAACACATTTAGAGCCATAGTACAATTTAAAATTTAATTTAATCTTCTAAAATTTAAAATTTAAATTGATATATTTCATTAACTCTTTCATAAACATTTAAATATATATAATTTTAAACTAATTTTTAAAATTATAATTCTGTAAATTAATTTATATACATTTTTAAAATATAATTATATTTTTAAATTAATTTGTAAAATTAAAATTATATCATTAACTTTATCTTTACAAATAAAAATTTATACTCCAATTAATATAGTAGGTTAATTATTTTATTTCAATTTTTTAAATAAATATAATTTCAAAATGTTAAATATAAATCTATAGATTTTCTCTAAAAAATATCAAAAATATAATTTTATCTTAAATTATGGATTTCTATTAATTTTTTAATTTGATATTTAAAAAATAAATAAATCATAAATTTCTATTAATTTTTTAATTTGATTTTTTTAATTTAAAAAATACTTCTATTTTTTCATAATTTAAAATCAAATCTCATATACTTCATTAATATTTCCATTTTATTTTCTTTGATAAAACCAAAAATATATAACTATACTTTTTATAAATTAAAATCTAAATTTATACTTATTAATTATTATTTTTTTCCTTCAAACAAAAAAGATTATCCACATTTTCATAATGCTTTTGTTTGAGCTTTAAAAAAAATACATATATACATTTTTCAATATACTAAAATCAAAATGTCTCAACTAATAAGTCAAAATATATATATATAATATTTTATTATGAAAAAAATATTTATAAGAAATATAAATATGAATCAACATAATATTTTAATTAAATAGTTAATAGTTAATATATATATATCAAAATATTTAAATTAAAATATATAGGTTTTTTTATATAAATGCCTTCGTCGGTTTAAGGTTCATAATCGTCTCGCGACTAGGATTTGGATTTTTTCCAATCCTCTGTGTATTTTTAGAGGATTGAAAAACATTGGGCAACATTTTTGGTTGCCCGACACACATTTCAAAATTAAATTGGCAACATAAACGCTGCTGGTTGATATAAATAAATATGTAACCTATAAATTTAATGTTCAAATTTATCAAATTTGAATTAAAATTTTATTAAAAATTAATTTTTGTCTCGGGTCTAGAGTCGATTAATTGTCTCTATGGTTCATATAGGTTTTGTTTACATGGTGTCTTATAGATTTTTTTCAATCATATGTGTATTCTCGAAGGATTGAAAAATTTTGGGCAGCATTTCTGCTTGTTGGGCACACATTTAAAAATTAAACCAACAGCATAAACGCTATAGGCTGACAAAGTATATAGAAAACAAAATAAATAAATAACAAATTTCAATCACAATTTTATAAAAATTCGATAGCATTTCTGCTTGTCGGCACACATTTCAAACATATTAAGCAAAAAAAACTAATCTAAAAACATGTATAGCAATGATTTTTTTAATTTTAACCTAAAATTTTAAAACTTAAAAAAAAAAATTTTAAATTCCATTTAAATTTCAAAAAACAAGGTTTGGGTGTTACGTCTCTGCTCCAACATCGTGATGAAAGGAGGGCATGGTTGTGGCTTGCGCTATACCTCAATCGAGGTCTATGGGTTGCGCTGCAGCACGATCGAGGCTATGGTGTGTGGAGAAAATGCAAAATAAGGCCGCGGTTATCCGCAGCCTTTTTTATAAAAAAAAATTACAGGGACCTCAATCGAGGTCGGTAGCTCAATCGAGTTTGGTACCTCGATCGAGGTGTTATTAAACCCTCGATCGAGGTGTTATTAAACCCTCGATCGAGGTTTCAGCTCCTCGATCGAGGTTTTAATAATACCTCGATCGAGCATTTGTTAAACCCTCAATCGAAGTCTTAAAATTGTTTTGTTTTAATCGAAATTTCCTTGCTAAAAATTGTAACCCACCTCCATGGATGCACCCATAACGAAAAATTTATAGATTCTATCTTATGGTGGAATATAGGTTTGTTAATCCTATCCCAACAAGAGCGAGGACAAGGTCACCTCCTCTCGGGCCTCCTACTTCTTTGTATGTAGGTGAGGGTTTCCATTTATGCTATTCTGAATTAGAAGTATAGATTTTATACTTAGTCGTTAATAATGATACTAACACTACTTAGTATTTTGCATGTGTCTACTAACGTGATGGTTTGGATGGCACAACATGGATACCTCAACAATCTTACAGGAAGGCTCTGATAGTTTAGGAGTTACAATGGTTTACCATTGGGTTTGTCGTTCAACTTTGGAAAGGGATTTCACAGCCACTTGCAAAGATAATTTTTTCTATTTTAAAAACGTGTTTAACCCTTATGGGTCTGTACTAGCTTATGAAAATGGCTTCACATCCTCCCATGTTTTGATGCATTGTCATGCCATCCTACTCAGATGTACATTACGTTTTGTTCTTAAAGGGTGGATGCCATAAAATGAGCTTATAGCCACGATAATGTTTATCGATTAGAAAAATTTGTTGAGTGAAATAATTCTATTAAAGCTCGGAGCTTAATAATGCTTGTTATTTTATTTGATATGATTCGATTATGTTGAATTCCTTTTTATAGGGCCAGGTATGACGAGGTATGGATACCTGTGAATAGATACTGTACATTTCAGTTTAATTGACTGATATTGATTTACACTGTAATTAACTAGATCCGTTTGTTATTTGATTTACTATATAGATCTTTGAGCTGGACATATATTGGTTGTTTATAAAAGAGTATTTGATTATTGTTGAGTTAATTGTTGATCTATATTCGCGATTTAGATGTTTTTGAGTGAAAAACCTTTCCACCCTACTCTGTACATTTATGATAGTTTATGCGATGGTCTGCAAATCCTTTTGTTTATTGTTTATATTCTTTGATTCTTACTGATGTTATTCGATTCATTATTTACTTAGCAATCCCTTCTTTAAAATCATTGTTTAACTATGTTAATGAAATCTAGTCGTATTGTAGGTATTATTAAAACTGAGATTTTAAATTAGAATAAGGTATAAATTGATACAATATACAAACAAAGATAAGCTCTATATGAAAATCCCTGGTTCCTAGGGAATACGATTAGTTTGAATATACATTTAAAATATTTTAAAAGAAAAATATGTGAACATACTTTTAGAATATTAACTTGATCTATGACTTAGGCATTACTCTATTCATATGAATACTGGGTTGGTTGATTATGATAATCGCTCAAAATATTTAGTTATACAATCATTAGATCCATTCTAATCCGGGTATGGAAGCCCAAACAGAGGTTAATTGAAAATATAACTAGTACATGATAAGATGTGCAATTCTTCTACAAATAAAGGGCAGTTTATACCAAATCATAACATGAAATTTAGGAACATATGCACAGTATAAATCACTCTAAAAATGTATTTATGATCCATGTCTATAATCAATCTATAATTTATCAATACTAAACAGATAAGAAATAGAATAGGGAACTTGACACCATTGTCGGGAAAACATAATTGAAGTTGTCATTCCTCCTAACCAACTCCTAGAGGATCCAAATCTTACTTTCTCCAGAACCCATGATCCTATTTTTTCAACCACAACAACAAAATCCGATCAATGGGACATCTTTTCCATCAACAAATCAATTCCACGTCCATCGCTAGTGTCCTTCTTGCTTGATGGACATAATATTGTATAGTATTTCTCCTAGGACTTGGTCATTTATGAGCCTCCTTCTCTTTAGCACTCCACAAGGAGTCTTGACCTGATTTTGGGGAAGATGCCTCCTGTCGCTCACTTGAGTTCTCACTCAGTAGCTTTCGCCACGTGTCTTTTCTTCTTGTGGATTAGAGAACACTCTTTTAACAGTTACTTCAATTTTGAGTCCTCTCAATATATTTAATTATTAAATAAAATAATCCATTGCATTTATTTTTACTTTCTTGTCAAAATATTTCAATAAACAAATTAATATTCTAAATAATAATAAATTACATTTATTTGATGTATTATAATAACCTTAAACCAAATACCTGTCTTTTTAAATTATAAAATTTGTTTATTCATTATATAAACTTTTTAAGCATTGCGATTGTCTATCAACTTGTTGCACTTTTACCACACAAGAACTTTCCAAAAAAGAGAGTCCACCATTCCTTACATTTCGGTATTGCAAAGAAAAAACTTTAGGGGGGCCGAGAAGAAGGAAGAAGAAAAAAAAATCCAACTTCCAATAACGATTCGATATATTTCGATATAGTAGCCAATAATTTAGAATACGAGGAATTCACAAAAATCTTATCTTAACTTTTATATTTTCAACCTATGCGAGTTCTATAAAATGTTGTTAAATATATTATATAAACTAGCATACCTCCAAAGAGGGGGAAATGAAACACCGAAGAGAACTTCGATATGTTTTAAAAATGAGAGAAAGTTGTGTGTATATAATATAAGTTTATGCGATGAAAGAAAGTCTAGGAAAATAAGTGAAAATAAGTTACATCAAACTTCTAAATCACCACATAAGTGAAAATACCTCCAAAGCCAGGAAAATTAAAAACAGTAAAAAAATTCAATATCTTATAAAATGAGAGAAAGTTGTGTGTATGTAGAAAACATAATTTTATGTGTTTGAAAGCAAATAAGCTAAATTATATTTCTTCCATATTTTGTTGAAATTATTTTTAAAATATCCATCTTTTCCATAAAAATAAGGAGAATATATATTATTATTTTTTAAAATTAACAATAAATTATATTAATACTAAAACTATTAACCTGCACAATTCACACAAACATTAAAATAAAATAAATCCCATCAAGATCAATACATATGTCCAAAATCATGTACATATTCTAAATAGGAATATTTTAAAGAACATACTAAGAATAAGTTTACTTCACTTTCTTCCTTCACAAGTTTCATAGCAGAATTGAATTTCATAGCTCCTTGCCATCTCACAATACATAGCAAAATTGAATTTCATGGCTCCCCACAGGTTTAAAAATGGGGGAAATGAAATTTCAAAGAGAACTTTGATATGTTGCAAAAATGAGAGAAAGTTGTTTGTATGTAGATAATATAAGTTTATGTGTTGAAAGAAAGTCTAGTGAATCTATGGAGGGCATAGTAGTCGATGAAATTTAAAGGAAAGCTCTAATTTACGTACGGATCAACAATAAATAGAAACACATGTAATCAATGGAAAGTAAAATGAAATGTACATTAATTTGTCATACAAGAAAATATGCATATATGTGAGTAAAACAATAAAGAGCTAGGTAGCAATCAGATTTGACTCTAATGATATTGGTAATCAACATTGGTATTTTAATTTGGTAGGGAGAGTGCAATGATTGAGGGTTGCAATTTTAAGTGTGAAAGGGGCAGAGAATGAAGAAATGCCCCTTCCTTTATTCGAAGTGAGACATATTAATTTGTTTCATCTTTGCATAACATTTTAAGGAGAAGGACGGTGCAATTTGCATTCCTTCTAATGTTGCAGTGCATGGCATTACTATGAAGGTCGGGCCTTGACGTTCATTGTTACCAATGTCAATGGTTGACCGTGTTAATATCAATCCTTTGGATTTATGGATAGGCAATTCCCAATCCATATAGTGGGGGATTTGTTTCTTATTACTTCGATTTATGGGTGGAATTGCTATGTGCTTTGGTTGAGATTGGTCCAATGGAGACCCAATGTAATTATCAAATGCCATGACAACATAGACCGGTAACTTATGAGCGCCAGATCCATGTGTGTATACAATTTGCATAAGCACACCGAGTGGACCATTTATTAATCATGATTGGACCCATAAATTGTAGGATAACATTATCCGCTTCCCTAAATGTAACAATATTTGTTTTTCTAGTTGATGGGAATCATCTTACTTAGCATTTGAACCATTGGTGAAATATACAATAGATCATGCAATAATCATAGCCAATGCTTGAAGAATGTATTTGTTATGATTGTTTGCAAGATTGTTTGTTGGAAAGAGATTGATTGATGTGTCAAATATTGAACACTCCTTTATTGACAATAATCTATTAGCCCTAAATGAGAGGAGACTCCAATATTCCAAGGTTCATGTAGCATTGTGAATGTTTGTCAATAGTTGTTGGAAACATGGTTGAATGACATTAGTACCCCTTTGACGGAAGATTGTTTCCAAAATATAAACCCTTTACAGATTTGACTAACAATAAAAAATGGGATACCTTGGTTTCAAATCCAAATCCATAACCAAATGCACTTCTTATTGAATAACCATAGGATGAAAAATTCCATGACTTTTAGTTTAAATAATCTTGATATATTGTATTTTTTATTAATACAAAATGTATTTTCTATCTAGTATCTAGTATACTCTCAAATTGTGGGTGGTTGGGTGATAATATTGACGCCGCCTTTTCTTGTATTTTATTTGATGTTGTAATTAGGACTACAATCTAAAACACAAAATAATTGCAATTTGTTCCTGGTTAAATACCAATTTTTTTCTTCTCTTCTTTTTTAGCATGAAAATATATAACTCCTTCTCAGCTTGTCAAAAGGATCTCTATTTACAACATAAATGGTTGTGCCATCTTGACCCATTACTTATTGGGTAGGAGATTGACCCCGAGTCTTAGTATTCTTCCTTTTTCAATGTTTGATGCTCATAGTAACTTCATTAGACTGGTGATCTCAATCCATTACATAGCATGAATGAAACACCGAAAAGAACTATGAGAGATTGCCTCCTTGGACTAGTTGGAAATTGGAAGAGAGGTTGTGGTAGTTGGGGATCTCTAGTATCTTGTAGATTAAACACCAAGTGATAAGAACATCACAAAATTCAAGTGTGGAAACATCACATAATACCTCATCTTTGAAGCACTTGACATTACACTACATGCAACACTATTGAATAACACAGATGTCTTATCCTTGGATCAACCAAGTGAAGGTGTATGATTGGGTGTATGGTCCCTTTGGTAGCTTCATATTCTTGAAAATGTTGACATAAAATTCTTCTAGCTTCAATTATCAATAATGAAATGGAGTGTTGTCCCCTTCACACACATTTATTAAAGGAAAAGGTATTCACCTTCCTTGGGTTGCTCCAATCCTCCATTGGACCTTTGTAGTTCCCATGATAACATTGGGTTCCATGTTGTTGGTATTTTTTATGCTATCCATGGAATCTTGTGCCATTGGGTTTGAATAAGAGTTTGATTATTTAAGCACATCCAATAACCATTGTTCAGTACAACATTCACCAATATTGTGACAAGGACTTTTATGGCAATCATGTCAAATTCCCATGTCCTTTCTCAATTTTCATTCTTCTTCTTTACATGTGGATTTGACTAGTTGTATTGGTGTTGATAAAATTTTCTTTAATATTTGTTCTAAGAGTGAAGGCCACCTATATCCTCTTTGTGTTATTGTTGATTTCAAGCCCCAAATTCTTTGTTAATATTCTACTGTTTTTTTATCAATCTTGTTAGCATACTATAGGCAACTCTTGGTGAATAGATGTCTAGAAAAAACATTTTTTTGTTGGATGTATTTCTGTAAGCCATTGTGGTATTTTAAAACCAAGGATCACTCAAAGTCCCTAAGACTTGATTTTGTATGAAGGGTATGAAATACATCAATGAAATTCGACATAATATTATCCTTAAATCGGCACAAGACCATTCACCTCATGTATTGGCCTTCATAATTTATAACAAGTAAATATTTGTCCTTAAGGCCATTAATAAATTCACTACAAGTCAATTCTATAGCCTATAGTTCAGAGTCTCTATCATTTTGCTCATAGTAAGTGTATCTCGCCAATATTTGACTCGGGGAAGGGACTTCAAACATTGTGCAAAAGTGTTTTTCTCGATATTAGAAAAGTTATGAACAAAAAATAGCCCTATAGTGGATTGGACCATCTTTCTAAATATTTTGTCTCTATCTTTCCTTCAAACAAAGAGATCAAAATTAACTTGTAACTTGAAGGTTTCATTCCTTTGAAATTACTACTTGTTAAAAGTCCATATATCCTTCTTGGGAATCATTGAAGGGTTTAGGTGAAATGGTCCATTATCTCAACCATTTGTTGCTCAAGTAGTTCCTGAAGAAAAAAATTGATATGATCTTGTACTAGGTCATCTTTCCTAACTTCATGCATTGTGAGAGGTCACTTGGGTCGAAGAGAGAAGTATTCACTAAGATTGGTAGTTCCTAGTCCAAGTCCCTCTACCTTGGCCTCATCGAGAATATGCACATAAAGAAAATATAGAGCATATTGGTCAAATACCACTTTATCCATTAAGACTAAGAACAAAATGAAAGAACACAATATTGTAGAAATAACTCAAGATACATTATTGAAATAAAAGTATTCCATTTTAAAAAAATCTATTAATGAATCAAATTGTTTGAAAACATTATAATATACATAGCAATATGAAAAAGATAGAACAATGGTAGTTTAAATCCAAGAATAGATTTAATAGCAATGCTTATTTGAAAAAATCCCATAACAACAAGCTAAAATTACATTCTGTCATATTCCCAAAAAACCCAAGAAATAAAAACTCTAAAAACCCAAAACACTACCCATAGGAACCAAGGTGGCAAAAAGAATTTGGTTCTCTTTGGAAGCCTAGTTAATATATCAACTTTCTAGAACCATAATTTTCACATACAAATATTCTTTTGAGAGTTCCTTGGATTGTTACAAATATTGTGGCAAACTCTATATGTTGGAAGGATTACATATCTACAATAGCCGCAAACCATCAAAATCATTAAAATTATATGAAAATCATCAAAATAATATTAACAAAAAATTCAAAAATATTAAAAAATTCAAAATTTAAACATTGAATATAAATCTAAATAAATCAAACCATTTTATAAAATGATAGTAACCAAGAACCTTAAAAGTATGTTTGTTGAAGAGCTGCACCAAACCCTATGGTCCAAATACCCTCTACGCCATGGGATATGGTTGGGAATGGGTCCACATCCCTACCATATGAACAAAGAAGGAATTACTTAATTTTTCTTGTTAATAATTTTATTTTCCTCTTATTTAACTCTTAGGAACGTGAGACTCTTAGTGCAATGGAGCAATGTAGCAAGGGTATCCAATAGAGTTAACTTGTTCCTGGGAATTGCTTTTGAAATTTGTGCTGGAGTATTTGCTTGCTTGAAAATCGTTTGGGTGATTTTTTTTTTAACAAAGTAAGTGCACTACCCCTATAAAGAAAGTTTGATTATGGGATTGAGCACTGTAGATTGAAACTGGGTAGCTATAGTATGGTCCCAACCTTTCTGTGACTATTATGTCAGTCATTTTCTTACATATTTTCAAATTCTTCAAATCAGTTTTATGCCTTCTAGATCCCCATGCTCACTAAATTGTTTTTTTTTTAAATCACATAGAAGAGATCAACCAAAGTTGAAGGATTTAGGTTTAAAAAAAATTAAAGCAATGAACAAGGTTACATATCCAACCCCAAGGCGTAAGGGTCATGTTGAAGGAAAGGCACAAGCTCCTCTCTAGAATGGACGAAGCTTCCCTTAAAACATCAATGCCTACAAAAATTCTCCCAAATCACATGGACTCCTCTTCGAAGGCCTAGGGAAACCAGGGAACGTATCATATTCTCCCGGCTACCCTATCCATGAAATTCTATGGTGTTAAATTTGATTTCAAGCTCAATAACAGAAGACATGAATGAATCTTTGTTGGAGGAAGCTATGAAAGTTAAAATAAATATGCTTTGTGGCATGCACATGGTGCCATGCTTATCATGTAACTCCGGTTTCTTATCATTTGCATGATAGACATGTGTGTCACGAGCCTTGGATGTTGGTGGTAGTGTGCATGGCCAAATGTTGGTGTTGTGTTGCAGGTTGCATGCAAATAATCAACCTTGTAGCAAATACACTACCCTATTTCGGCCTATCTAGTTTCATTTCATCGAGATCATTCTCTTCTTCATCTACCTTTGATTCCTTTTCTCATTTTTTTCGCCTGTGCGGGAGAAACATGATCGCTATTATATCATATCATGTATGTCTTATTTGGCTCTTATTTCAAGATCAAAAGAAAACAGAAAAGTTGGCCCTCTGCCAAAGATAACACAATGTCGAATTGTTGCGAAGGGCAACCGCGACGCAGGACCAATAGGCTGTGTAGAGAGCCTCACATTCTAAGAAAGTGGAAACATGTTTTATCTAGGCTTTAGATCAACCTTGTAGGAGTGAAGGATACCATTCTTGTCTAGTATCAGGAACCTGTGCTCATTGTCTATGCAAAGGATACCATTGTTGTCCAGTCTTAGGAACCTATGCCCATTGTCATTATAGACAGGAACCATAGCCAACGATTTAGTTGCACCAAGAAACCAATTGCACAAAATCCCTGGTATAAAATCCCACAAAGCTAAGTTTGAGGTTGAGCTCGAGGCTAGGTTGGACTGTATTAAGCCATTACGTTGTTTTCTCTTTATTTCATAGCATTATCCATTCCCTGAGTGATTATGATTTTCAGTAGCTAAATGGATGGAGAAAGCCATTATAATATCTATGCTAGGTTAAGGCTTTATGTTAACTCTTGAAAGAAATGAAAGGGTTGAATAAATTTTTTTCCTGTTAGCCAAAACCGAGCCGACTAAACTTGAGTTTATCACTCAGTTATATAAAAAATAAATTTTAATTTCACTTTCACGCTGACCTCCTTTTATTTTTCTTACTTGTCGAGTGAAACTTGTCTAACTCATGACTAGACAAGTTTATTAAATTTGGTCGGCCTTTTAAACCCGACTAATTTTCTTCCACAAGTTCTTACTTGTCAGTTCTTCTGACAGTTAATTCAACCACTTGCCGGTAACTTCACTTCAACTACTAGTCGGTTGACCTCTTTGACCACTAGTCTGCTGATCACTTCAACCACTAGTCGGTTGACCTCTTCGACCACTGGTCGGCTGATCACTTCAACCACTAGTCAGTTTACTCAACTGACCTTGTCAGTTCACTTTGTTTTAGTCGAAATTTACAAAGTATGTTTCTTAGTCTAAAAGACTTAAGAAATTACAAATTCTTTTCACCTATGAGTAAGATGAAGCTAAAAATTGACACAATAACAATTCTAGAGAACTTATAAAAACATATACCCAAATATTTAGACTTGAGTCGACCATTGTGCAGTAAAACCTGGAACTTTCGTGGAGAGAGAAATTTATGGATTCTTGTTCTTTCACTCAACCGTAATTGTAAAGACATTTACACAAGTAAATATGGAAAGAATGTGCGGCCAAATAAACATGCATTCAACCATAAAATATTTTAATATATATATTTTCCTGAAATAACAAAGGTAATACAAACTTGTCGGCTCATCGATTTATCCTTTTACATAGCTTCAGCTCTTCGATAGAATCACATACACAAAAGGTTGAGCTTCAACTTCTCTTTCTTTATTTTCTCACCTAGAGTTCTCTATACTGTCTTGTGTCTAACATGATTTACAATCTTCTTCTACTATTTATAGGAAAACTAAAAATTGCTTCTACGTGAATCAACTAACTCACCATTAAATACTATAATAACTATCTACCTAACAACTTAGCTTCAAAAATTAATTCGACTAGTTTACATTGACGAACGGTGGACTCTTTCCTCTTGTCAGACTAACTAAAAATATCTTGAGTGATACTGACTCTAACAAAGTCTCCTGAGATTAGATACGGATCTCCGAGTAATTACTTTTTCCAACACTCCCCCTTAATTATGAGTAGATGGATATTTTTTTAAAACAAAATCTACAAAATGTTTTAGAGCTTAAACATGCTCTGTTCATGATAGAGTTCACTGTGGAGAACTTGTCATTTCAAGATAACTACTTAGATACTAGAATGTGTCCTTCGCCAATGGCTTTGTAAATATGTATGCAAGTTGATCTTCAGACCTGCAAAATACAAACAAATTTCCTTGTTGTTCACCAACTCTCTTATGAAATGAAACCTTGTGTCGATGTGCTTGGTTCTCTTGTGGAACACGTGATTCTTTGATAAATCCATGGCTTAATTTTTGTCATAGAAGATTGTTGTCAGTTCTTGATGGTTCTGTGACAATTCTTTTAACACCCTCCTCATCCAAACAGCTTGACATGCAGCACTTGTCGCTGCAACATACTCCGAATCTATTGAAGACATAGTTATTATGGGTTGTTTCTTCTAAGCCCATGAAACAACACTTTTACGAAAATGAAATTTGTACCCAGATGTGCTCTTTATGTCATCTATGCTGCCTACATTGTCACTGTTAGTGTATCCAATGAGTTTAAAATTTTCTGAGGTTGAATACATAATTCCAAGGTCTTTTGTGCCACTTACATACCTCAGAATTATTTTACCTGCTTGCCATTGAGAGTCTTTTGGTGACTCCATGAACCTTGAGATCAGAATTAATCCATACATGATGTTTGGTCTTGTCGATGTCAAATACATAAGGCTGTCAACAAGCCTTTTAAACAACGTAGGATCTACATTCGATCCTTCATCATCCTTGCTCAATTTTAAATCCATTATTACTAGTGTTGGGGTTGTCTTGCAATTAGACATGTTAAATATTTTTAAAAATTCACTTGCATATGTAGACTGTGACATAAAAATACCACTTTCAGACTACTAAAATTCAATGCCCAGAAAAAACTTTATAAGCCCTAGATCAGTCATTTCAAATTCACTTTCCATGACTGCTTTAAATTATTCTATGCCAAAATCACCAGTAAATATTAAATCATTAACATACAGGCAGGCAATTAACATCTTACCTTTCTCATTAACTTTGGTGTACAAAGTCGGTTCACTTTCACTTCTGTGAAATCTATTTTCAGTGAGATAGGAATCAATTCGACTGTACCAAGCTCTAGGAGCTTGCTTCAAACCATAGAGTGCCTTTTTCAGCCTGTACAATTTATGCTCTTGACCTGGAACTTCATACCGTTGTGCTTGTTCCACATATACTTCCTCTTCTAGATAGCCATTTAAGAATGCCGACTTGACATCCATTTGATAAACAGGTCATTTGTTTTGTGCAGCAATGGCCAAAATTGTTCTAACTGTATCCATGCATGCAACAGGTGCAAACGTTTCATTGAATTATATGTTGCGCTGCTGTGTGAACCCTCTTGCTACCATTCTTTCTTTGTGCTTCTACACATTCCCATCAGCATCTTTCTTTGTCTTGTAAATCCATTTGACACTGATTACATCTTTGTCTTTTGGTACATCAACCAGTTCCCATGTTTGGTTCTTCTCAATGCATTATATTTCTTCATCCATGGCTTGTGCCCACACTTCTTCTTCAAAAACTTCTTCAAATGTTAGTGGATCATAAATAGGAAAAAATAATGCAAAGAGAGAGAATGAATTTGGTGTACCAGCTTCATATATCTCTCGCATACTTCTTGTCTTCACCAATTCTGTCGATGTCGACCTTGACGAAATGCTTGATGGAGTCTGTTGTCCTCTTGGTGTACTTGTTGGTGTATCTTGAGCTGGCACTTATCTCGATGGTCCTTGTGCTAAACCATGTCATGGTGTCACGGGAGTTGACAGTGCTGTGACTGGTTGTTTTACATGTGGTGTTTGAACCACTTCCTCTTCCATATCATCATTGTTGACATTCGACATAATCTTGACATTTATGTCGATAGTTCCATCCCATGATTCATTCTCGACAAATTGAACATCTCGAATGATTATCACTTTCCTTGTGACAGGATCATACAACCTGTATGCTTTTGTGTCTTCTGAATAGCTGACAAAAATACATTTTTGTCCCTTCTTGTCTAGCTTCTTTCTTAGCTCATCTAAAACATGAGCATATGCAACACAACCAAATACTTTTAAATGAGAAACACTATGATTCATACATGTCCATGCTTCTTGGGGAACTTTGTTCTTCACTCTCTTTGTCGGACATCGGTTCATAATGTATACAACAGTTGCGACTGCTTCACCCCAATATTCATTTGGAAAATGCTTGGTTGCCAACATGTTGCGTGCCATCTCCATGATGGTTATGTTCTTTCTTTTGATAATAACATTCTGCTGAGGTGTATACCGTGCAGTGAATTTTTTTGTATGCCATGGGTCTTGCAAAAATTTAGAAATTCATTTGAAACATATTCACCTCCTCTATCGGTCCTTAAGATCTTGATGTGGTGTCCACTCTGGTTCTCCATGAGTGCCTTGAACTCCTGAAAATAACTAAATGCATCATATTTATGTTTCAAAAAATATACCCATGTTTTTCTTAGGTTGTCATCAATAAAAGTTAGAAAATATTTGCAGCCACCAATGGATGATGCCTGCATTGGACCACAAATATCAGAGTGCAAAATTTCAAGTGGTATGTGCTCTATATGACTTTTCGACTGAAAAAGTCTCTCTATACTACTTGCCAAAAATGCAACCTTCGCAAACCCTCTTTGGTATTTCGATCAATGGAAATCCTTTCACCATATTCTTTGTGTGCGGTAGCTTCAACCCACCAAAATTCAAATGTCCAAATCTGAAATGTCACAACCAGGATTCGTTCTGAGCTTATGTTTGCAATGCATCCTGCAAATTAGCACTGCCATTTTCTTTCTTGTCGAGGGGCTCAAATTTTTCTTTACTTTCTGCCTTGAATGCAGCTCCTGTATTTTTCTTCCTTTTCATGTCGGGAACTATTCTCAATGGAAACAAGCTATTTCTTTTCATTGGCACTTTTGCTATCAGCTATTCGCTTGGACACTTGTCTTTAATCACACAGTGATCATCTTCCACATAGACTCTGTAGCCTTTTTGTATCAACTGTCCAATGCTTAAAAAATTATGTTTCAGACCTTCAGCATTAGAGGAAATTTCAACTCAAAATGGGCCTTTTAACTTTTATTCAAATTCCATGTCATCATGTGTTAGCCAATGAAATTGCTTTAAATTTGAAATACCGTATAGGTCTTAAACACTTTTTTAATATAAATTTGGGGATAAGTATCATAAAAAAAACTACTTTTTTTGTTTGTATTTTTGACATATCTCCCTATGTTTTTACTCAAATTTCGATCGGGAGAGCTTGTTGGATGCGAAATTCAATTCTGCATCCAACGAGTACCCACTCGGCATACTTTTGATGGACCTCGCTACCCCAAAAACAAGAAATACCTGAAAAAATGGAATGATGATGTCATCATTCCATTTTTTTAGGTATTTCTTATTTTTGGGGTAGCGGGGTCCGTCAAAAGTATGCCAAGTGGGTACTCGTTGGATGTAGAATTTAATTCCACATCCAACGAGCTCTCCCGATCGAAATTTGAGTAAAAATATAGGGAGATATGTCAAAAATACAAACAAAAAAGTAGTTTTTTTCTTTTCTTCCTCCAAAATTAATAAATATTATTTTATTATTTTAACTATTATTTTATTAGTTCATTTTAGGAGGCCCATTTTGAGTTGAAATTTCCTCTAATGCATGATAGACATCAGGGATATACTTACTCTCCCCCTGTTTGGTTAGAAAATCGGCAGTTCCTTTTCCTAAAACAGTAACTTGGACATTGTTTCCAAGTGTAACATCAGTTTGAACTGAATTGTCTAGACTGGAAAACAAATTTTAATTACCAGTCATGTGATTTTTGCATCCCAAATCTAAGTACCATATGTCATGTGGACTTTATTGAATAGCATTGCATTCAATTGGAGATGTCGATGCCATTAACATTGCACTTGTCGAAGTGCTGGTGCTGGTTGACTGATTTGGGATTTGCCTTCCTTGGTCATATTGTTTCTTCCTGCATTCATATGCATAATGACCAAATTTCTTACAATAATGACATTGAATTTTTTATTTGTCAAACCTCTGGCCACTTGGCTGACTTGGATTTTGATACTCTCCTCTACCAACGACATTTGCATGACTTTTTCCTCGTCCTCCTCTGGAAGAACTTCTTCCTCTTCCTTTGAAGTTGTTTCTCCCCTTGCCTCTACCATGGCTTATGGATGACTGTGGTGCGAATGCACCTTCCAATGATGTTTGTGTTCTGCTGAGTATGTGGTCATGATTGATGAGTGAAGCTTGCAGCTCATCAATAATAAATGTCGACATGTCTGTGCTTTCTTCCAAGGTCACAACCAAGTTTTCATATCTTGGGGGAATACTTCTGATAATTTTTTCAACCACCCTTTGGTCTTCTATGGCTTCTCTATGATATTTTAGTTGGTTTATCAAACCAACAACCCTAGTGTAGAATGTGTCTACAGTATCTGAATCTTTCATGGACAGTGATTCAAAATATATTCCTAGAAACTGCAGCTTGGATGTCCTTACCTTATCCAAACCTTGAAAGGTGGTCTCCAATGTATCCCATGCCTGCTTAGCATTAATTTTTCCTGCTACTCTTGGGATTATGCTTTCATGCATGGATTGATGTATGTAAAATAGAGGTTTTCCATCTTTCTTCCTCTGTTCCCTCAAGACATCTTTCTCACCTTGTGTGAGATTGTTATATGCTGTCATGTCTGATGGTTCTGCATAACCATGCTAGACTATCTCCCAGACATCTTGACCTCTGAACAAAGCTTTCATAGTTAGAGACCAATATTCAAAATTATTTCCTGTAAAATATGGATTTTGCAATGAACCAGAAGTGGAAGCCATTTTTAATTTTTTTAATTAACTTTCCTTATAAAATTACTTTTCCACTTTTTAAGACAAGATTTTTTTCCTAATCCTTGCTCTGATACTAGTTAGCCAAAACCAAGCCGAGTAAACTTAAGTTTACCGCTCAGTCATATTGAATATAAATTTTAATTTCACTTTCACACCGACCTCCTTTTCTTTTTCTTACTTGTCATGTGAAACTTGTCTAACTCTCAACTACACAACTTTATTAAATTTGGTCAACCTTTTAAACCCGACTAATTTACTTCGACAAGTTCTTACATGTCGGTTCTACCGACAGTTACTTCGACCACTTGTCGGTAACTTCACTTCGACCACTAATCGGTTGACCTCTTCGACCACTAGTCGGCTGATCACTTCGACCACTAGTCCGTTTACTCAACCAACCTTGTTGATTCACTTGGTATTAGTCTAAATTTACAAAGTATGTTTCTTAGTCTAAAAGACTTAAGAAATTACAAATGCTTTTCACCTATGAGTAAGATGAAGTTAAAAATCAACAAAATAACAATTCTAGAGAACTTATAAAAACATATACCCAAATACTTAGGAAGACTTGAGTCAACCACTGTGTCGTAAAACCTGGAACTTTCACAGAGTGAGAAATTTATGGATTCTTGTTCTTTCACTCAACCGTAATTGTAAAAGACATTTACACAAGTAAATCTGGAAAGAATGTGCAGCCAAATAAACATGCATTCAACCATAAACTATTTCATATATATATTTCCCTAAAATAACAAAGGTAATACAAACTTGTTGGCCCGCCGACTGATCCTTTTATAGAGCTTCGACTCTTCAACAAAATCACATACACAGAAGCTTGAGCTTAAACTTCTCTTTATTTATTTTCTAACCCAGAGTTCTCTCTACTATCTCGTGTCTAACATGATTTACAATCTTATTCTACTATTTATACAAAACCTAAAAATTGCTTCTATGTAAATCGACTGAGTCACCATTAAAGATTGTAATAAATATCTACCTAACAACTTAGCTTCAGAAATTAATTCAATTGATTTACATTGTCGAACCATGGACTCTTTCCTCTTGTCAGACTAACCAATGAGATCTTGACTGCTATTGACTCAAACAGAGTCACCTGAGATCAGATACGGATCTGTGAGTAATTACTTTTTCCAACATTTCCCTCATTTCTGGATGCTTGTCTGATTTGGAATGTATGTTCAAGCAAAGCGAAAGAGGCACCTTAAGCGCATGATTACAGCTAGAATTGTAAAGGCCAATATAAGTTGTTGGGGCTGATAGCCTAAATTCCACCACACCGTAAGGGATAAACTACGTCGCCATGGAAAAAAATCCCACCCCTGCAGGTGAATCCATGTGAACCTATACGTGTATGAGTTGTATGAGTGGTGTGACTTAATGAGCGAAGGCTTCTTCCTCAACTAGGAAATGAATTGCCAAATTCAAATTCATGCTTCTTCCTCAGCAGGCGTTAAATTCAGGTTAAGAGAATCCAAAGTCAATGAAGTTATGACATTGGAAAGCTCTAACCCATAATCAAATGAAGTGACGACATTGGGAGCCTCCTCATAGGCCTTCGACAGGCGATGAAGGCCGCAGAGGAACAACCCCTTAAATAACACCTTCGGCGTAGTAACTTTGAATGTAAATAAATTCATTAGGCCTTGAGAAATGGATCTCTGCAGTGTTTTTTCATAAGTTTCTATGGGAAGTTATGGGTATTTTTTTCTTTTGTACATGATGAAATTTGATAACTATTAGTTATGATTTGATTTGTGAAATTTATTTAATAGTTATGATTTGATTTGTGAAATTTATTTAATAGTTATGATTTGATTTGTGAAATTTATTTGGTGATATATTGAATAATATATTTTTTGGTTTTGTATAGACTTAATAAAGTTTTGAATTTTGTATGTTTATGATAGAATTATTTAAAGAACATATTTTCCATAAATATGGATTGACTTGGTTATGTTTTGTTATTTTGATCACTTCTAGTATAAAAGACAATATCTGAAATCTATCTATAGTTGATATGGAATGTATATGAAATATATTATGATTTTTTCACGATTATATGAAAAATGTAATATTTTGTTTTAATAAATATTATGATTTTTTTAAAGTTGTTATAAAGTTAAAAATGTCATAAAGATAAAAAAAAAAGACTATCATTCAATTGAGATATAATTAATATAAATACCTAATTAAAGCTAAAAAAACATAAAATTGTATTAATAAATTTTTATGTTTTATTAATAAAAATAATTAAAAATTTTCACAATGTGATATTACACACATAAACAATAACTTTAATCTATAGAGCTTTGTAGATTCAACTACATATCTAGTAACCATTTCAAAGACTGCACACCTAAACAATAGCTTCAATCTATGGAGTTTTGCAGATTCAAGTACCTATTTAACAATTTCCAAGTGCTTTTCATATTCATAAACCAAAGGCTTGTTTTTTATGAATTTAAAAATGTGCTCTCTTTTATAGTACATTATTAGTTAGCCATGTTTTAAAAGAGGTCAAAATTGTGAGTAAGGTTGATGTATAAGTTCACATAATCGTAACATGAATATAGGGTATCTTTGCTCTTTGTTCCATTAGGAGCATAAACTATATAGTTTGTTCATTTCAAATTTCAAAACTATCTAGTATCTTTATCTTCTACTATAGTAGTTATGTAAAAATTATTCGACATCAGTTTCATTTCGAAACCTTCTTTTGGGAGTCTAATGCTCTAATGCCCGTAATAGTTTTTTGTTTTCCAACTTGAACTTCAACGTCTACTTGAGCCATAACTTTTGGGTTTATTCTAAATACACTACACCTTTTTATTTTTAGAATCTCTATAATGTATCATTTCGAGGCCTCCCACGGAGGTGAGTAAGAAATTCATTTGTAATGTATTTTCTTTGGATCTAGTGCAGTATCTATGGCCCGATGAACCCGCTACTTAGAAGGAAGATGTATCAGAGTGGTGGGGGTGTCATGAAATAGTTATGGATGATCAGGGCATCACCCTTCTCTTCATCGATCTGAATCAATTTGAATGTGTGGGGTAGAGATATGAGATGTCAAGGATCAATTTGAATGTGTGGGGTAGAGATATGAGATGTCAAGGGGGTGGGGAAGGGGGATGTGAGGATTGCAGGGTAGTAGGAAAAGAGGGAAAGATGGAAAAGGGGTTGGCCTGAGGGTGATATGGGTGGATTAGCTAGATTATGGATAACTGAAGTGGGTATGTATAAATATTTTAGAGATGAGGGCATGTCATGTATAAATATTTTAGAGATGAGGGCATGTCATGTAGGTGATTCCCAAAAAATTTTGAGGTTTCCAAAAAATTATTCCAAGTAGTTAGATCAAGGAGAGGAGTGTATGGAAGAGGGAGTAACTAATGGAATGTGAGATTTTCCATTTGGATAAGATTAAATAGAATGAGGATCAGTAGGAAGTGGGAAGTATGGTTTAACTAAGAGACACTCCTCCTCTTAGAGTTCCTATAAGGGTCCTCGCACGAAATTGAGGGGCCTTTCAATTGCAATCCTAGTTTCATGAAACCCGCAAGAGTTTAGTAAAAAAAAATGCTCAAGAATTTATTTGAACTAGGAATGGGTGGGATCGAGTCTACCAGGTTAGTTTACATGTATGGTAGGTAACAAAAGCAGTAGTGTGTTTGTTAACTACAAAATGCTACATTTCATAGAGTAAATGTAGTGACTCGCTCAAGGCATATGCAACCTTGTTTTGCCTACCTTTTATAGGTTTTACTTCAAAATCATAATCACTGATAAAATCTAGCCGATGTACTTTCCTAGAATTTAAATTAGGTTGTTCGAACATATAATTTTGACTCATATTATCAATTTTTAGTAGAAATTTATTTCCCATAAGGTAGCGTCTCCACATCCTTAAGGCGTGTATGATTGCTACTAACTCTAGGTTATGAGTTGCGTAGTTTTTATCGCTATATTTTAGTTTTCAAGATTCATAGGCAATTACATGGTCATCTTGCAACAATACACCCCCAATACCTTCCTTGAATGTATTAGTGTAGACTACAAAATACTTATCTAGGTCAATAACTTTTAACGAGGGTGATTTTGTCAACAATTCTTTAAGTCTTTGGAAACTGACCTCACACTTATCACTCCAAATAAATTTAACTTCTTTCTTTTGTAAAGAAGTAATAGGGTTGGCTATTCTAGAAAAAATTTCTATGGATTTTCTATAGTATAATGCTAACCCCGTGAACGAGCTTACATCTAAGACATTTTGCGGGGTAGGCCATTCCATTATTTCCTTGATCGTTATTTGATCTATTGTTATTCCCTCTTCAGATATAATGTGTCTAAGGTACTGAATTTCCTTCTTGAAGAATTCACATTTAGAGAACTTGGCATAAAGGTGGTGTCCTTGTAAAGTTATAAAAAATATCCTTAGATGTTTTGTGTGGTATTCTTGTTCATTCTTTGATTAGATCATAATATCATCTATGAACACTAGAACAAACTTATCTAAATATTGGATGAAAACATTGTTCATTGAACACATAAAAGTTGTGGGTGCGGTCATCGGAACAAAAAGCATTACCACAAATTCATAATGTTTGTATCTAGTTCTAAAGAAAGTTTTATAAATATATTCTTCTCGGATTCTCACTTGGTGATACCCTAATCTTAGATCTATCTTGGAGAAGATTTTAGCTCCTCTGACTTGATCAAACAAGTCATCAATTCTACGTAGTGGCTATTTTTTTTACAGACAATTTGTTAATTCGACGGTAATCAATACATATTCTCATAGACCCATATTTCCTTTTTTACGAAAAGAATCGGGGCTCCCCAAGGTGATACACTTGGCCTAATGTATCCTTTCCCAACCAATTCCTGCAGTTGAATTCTTAACTCCACCAACTCTGGAGCGCTCATCTGATAGGGTGCTTTGGACATGGGTACTTCCCCAAGAACTAAATTTATAAAGAAATCTAGATCCATTTTTGGTGGAAGCCCCGATATTTCATCTAGAAACATATCTTTGAATCCAAATAAAACATGGATATCATATATTTTTTGTTGTACTGTAATGTCCCCCTCTATTTAAGCATCCAAAAGCACCCGCTTACCTACTTAATTGCCATAGGTTCGAGCGGGTACTACATGAGAGGGAATTGACTGAGGGAATTTGATACTTAGAGCAGAACAAGACATTCCTTCAGTGTCAAGTCATCAGTCGAATAAAAGAAGCCTTGTTTTTTTACGCTTAAAAGTCAACATCAAAATAGAATTGCATGCATGCAAAAGTGAAGCAGAAACCTTAAAAGTGACATGCAAACCCTAAAGGTACATGAGTCTCTATTTAAGAGGGTTATGAGACCAAAGAAGATAGCTATTGTTATTGTTGATTGATTTTGTAGTTTTGAGCAGCAGCACAGCATGTAGCCACTGTAGTTGGGGTTGGATACGGTGTCTTCAGCAAGCGAGGGTTTGGTAGTGAGATATTTTCCCTAGTCTCTTATTGGGATATATCATCCAGGCTTATCCATTGCATCCATCATATACTACAGTATTCGAAGATCCAGCACATTTAGAAGGGTTATTAGAAGATCCACGTTTTGCAGTCAAAAGTAGCAGGGAAAACATAGAAGGATTTGTTGGGACCACAAAACCTAGTCTTTCCTCTGCATGTCAGCTTCCTCTTTCTCAATAGGCCTATCCTATGATAGGCATTGATTATTAGTCAAACAGCTCAGTTAGGGGCATGAGCAGCAAAGCTGCCAATCAATTTGCTAGGGCACTTAGAGGCAACCAAACCTCCTCATGTACCAGTCAATCTCTTTGGAATTAGCAAATAGACAAGTTCAGAAAGTTTCATCCTGAACGGACCTCTCCTCCTACAAACACGTCACCTTCAGTCTGGAGGGTGCTTACGGTACTATAGGGTGGTAAAACCGATGGAAAAGAGAATTATTAGACCACCCATCCGGATCCTTATGCATGTAGCTATCTCTGGATTCATTATCAGCCAAAATATCAATGGTAAGTGTTAATTTCTCTCTACATAACCCTAACCCTAATTCAACTATATTTTAGGGCATTTTTGCATAGCGAGTTTGCATGCACAATTATTTTGCAAATTTGTATGAGATTGAGTGTGCAAGTCAACACTATCATATAACATTAGAGAATATCAGTATTTGGGATATTACAGTGGTATCAAAGCATGTTCCTTGCCAGCTGTGGGCTTGAACATGAGAAGTAGATGAATGCGGAAGAGGACACTTTTGTAACCTATAGGATAAGGAAGAGTAGGTACACGGAGGAATTTGAGGATATCGAACTTGGAGATACCAACTCAGACATGGACCCGACAGGTATACACTCTAACAAGGGAAAAGGAATGGAAGAATATGAGGTCAGGATGGAATTTTGCAACCTAGTAACCGCATTGCAAGACTTAGCCAAAGGGGTAAAGGATGTACTTAATGCAATCAACATATTTTCGGTGAAACCAAAACCAGGTAACAGCAGTACACCTCTCTCACCAGTAGATAGAGGTTCTACAAGAAGTAGTGGGAAGCATGCATACACCAATATGCAGAACACACCCCACATATATAACAGACCTTCCAGCATGCCTACTATGGCTCACTTCTTGCCAGATGCAATAGCAAGTTCAGTCATGCAGGTAGAGCCTAGTGAACCCTTTGGGGCCTATTTGCAAGAATACAAGGACTTAATGGATGAGTTTCATGAAACCATGTCTTTTTCATATTTTTGCAACATGAAGAGTGGGAACAGGCCCAAGAATTTCAACAAGGGATTCAATCATAACTATGAGCTGCAGAAAACCTTAGGCAGGTTAACCATCCCAAAATTTGATCGAGCTCATGGAGGTTCAGCTAGGATATGCGTTCAAAAGTTGGATTCCTACTTCCAACTCAATCCCATGGCAGAGACAGATGCCATTAAATTGGCTACACACCACCTGGACGGAGAGGCTCACGAGTGGTGGCACCACGGATTAGTGACATTGGGCACAACAACATCCACTCCTATAGTGAGTTCACTCAGAAACTCATGGAACAGTTTGATAGGAAATATCCAGAGATATATTTCAGAGAGTTGGCTCAACTCAAGAAGACAGGTAGTGTCGAGGCCTTCATCTCAGAGTTCCAAAGGGTATCTTTTACAATGATAGATGTGTTGGAGAGTAGGTTGACTGTGTTGTTTACCAAGGCCTTGACAAAGCCACTACGGGGGTGGGTGAAATACTACAACCCCTCCACTCTACAAAGTTCCATGATGTGTTGGAGAGTAGGTTGACTGTGTTGTTTACCAAGGCCTTGACAAAGCCACTACGGGGGTGGGTGAAATACTACAAACCCTCCACTCTACAAAGTTCCATCAGTTGAGCCAGAGATCTCCAAGACTTAGTCTCGAAGAACAGGTTCCCACTCAAGACCAACTTTCTGGTTATGGACAAGGACAAGAAACCTTTCCAACAGGACTTACTGAAGAAAACATGGTTATATGATGACACTAGGAAAGACTTGAGACGGAAGAAATTGTGTTTTACTTGTCAGGAACCATGGGTTCTAGGAAAAAGGTGCGCAGGAAAGGCCAAGGCACACTACATAGAGGTATATTCAGACAGTGAAGTGGAGGACTACAAGTAGGAAACAACAGAAGAATTGAGGGTAGCAGAGGAGGAGTCACTCCAGGGTAATACACCAAAGGGAGTTATTTCTAGACTATCTGGATTACCTAGATTCCATACTCTCAGGGTCAGGGAGTAGTACAGGGCCACAAAGTGGGAGTATTGATTGATGGGGGAGAAACCCACAATTTCATTGATGTAGCTTGGGTATCCAAGAGGGGTATTCTGACAAAGAATTTTGAGGGATTTACTGTAGCATTAGCCAGAAACTCTATCATGGAGTGAAACTATCGGATTCCAAAACTAAATGTCACATTAGGCAACTACTAGATGATAAATTCATTTTATGTAGTGGATGTGGCAGATACGCATGTAGTATTAGGCGTTCAATGGATCTATTCAATAGGGAAATATACTACAGTCTACCAAGTAATGGAAATGGACTTCCAGAGACCAAATGGGAAATGGGTAGTTTTGAGGGGCATGAATACTTATCCCCCAAAACACGTCTCTTCACAGAGAATGGAGGAAGTGCTTAGGTAGGATGACATAGAATGGTCAGCATAATTTTTTGTCACCTTTAGGAAACCTCCAAAGAACAACACCCAACACCCAGCAGATATTCAAGCCTTATTGTAAAAGCACGAAAAGGTATTTCAGGACCTTCCAGTAGGTAGACCACCAGACAAGGGATTTGAGCACATCATTGAGCTGGAGGAGGGGACACTGGCAGTCATCACCACTCCTTACCGACATCCCAAAATATATAAGGATGATATCGAGAAGACGATCAAGGAATTACTAGAGCTAGGATATATTTGGCCCAGTTCTAGTCCCTTTGCATCATCAGTAGTCTTAGTTAAGAAGAAGGATGGCACATGCAATTGTGCATCGATTACAGAGCACTCAACAAAAATACCATCAAAAGCAGGTATCCCATTCCCGGGATTGATGAAATCATGGACGAGTTGCGGGGTTTCAAATACTTTTCAAAGATTGATCTTCGCTCAAGGTACCACTAGATCCTAGTAAGGGATCAAGACATTTCTAAAATAGATTTTCGTTGCCACTATGGTCACTATGAGTTCTTGGTCATGCCTTCTAGACTCACCAATGCTCCAGCCACCTTCCAGTCATGCATGAACCATACTTTTAACGCTCAGTTACGTAAGTATTTTCTAGTATTCTTTGATGATATTTTGATTTACAACAAAACATGGGAGGAACATCTGAAACATTTAGACGAAGTATTGAGCATTCTAGAAGAGAACTTGCTTTATGTGAAGATGACTAAGTGTGAATTTGGCATGAAGAAGATGTTGTATCTAGGGCACATCATCAGTGCAAAAGGGGTACAGGTTCATATGGAGAAAATGCAAGCTATCATGGATTGGCCCACACCAAAAATAGTCACAGAAATGAAAGGTTTCTTAGTCCTTTGCACATATTACCGGAGGTATGTTAAGGGGTTCTCCCAATTCGTCGCACCACTCACTGATCTCACAAAGAAGGGGGCCTTCACCTGGACAAAATTAGCACAGAAAAACTTTGAGGAGATGAAATTCATCATGAGTTCTTGCCCAATTTTAGCACTACTAGACTTCTCACAGCCATTTGTAGTAGAATGTGATGCATCACGGGAAGTGCTAAGGGCAGTACTAATGAAAAAACAGCACCCAATTGCATTCGAGAGCAGGAAACTGAAAAAATATGAGCACCACTACTCCATATATGACAAGGATATGCTATCCATCTTACATGCTCTCATTAAATTCAGATAATACCTGGTGGGAAGCAAGTTCAAAATCAAGACAGATCATAAAATCCTTAAGTACTTCTTGGAGTAGAAGGAGCTGAATGAGTGCCAACAGAAATGGGTTAGCAAGGTTCAAGCCTACGATTTCGAGATAGAGTATGTGAAGGGTAATAACAATATAGTAGTTGATGCATTATCTAGACTCCTTGCTCCATTATCTCTCATGAGTATATCCACAGATTGGAGGTCTCTTCTCTTAGTATAGTACTCCAAAAATCAATTTTCTTGTGAATGACCGGATGGACAGATTCAGGATGATAGGTATAGAATTATTGATGACATCATCTATTGCAAGAGCAAGATATAGCTCATCCTAGAATCAGCCTTAAAAAGAAGATCATACACATGTCACATGACTCTCCATTATCAGGACATCGGAGTTTCTTGAAGACCTATAGGAAGATCCGAGAGAGGTTCTCATGGAAGGGTCTCAAGGGGGAGGTTATGCAGCACGTGTGGGAATGAAACATTTTTCAGTAGAAAAATGTCGAGCACATCCATCCAGCAGGGTTACTTTAGCCACTACCAATTCCAGAACAGAAGTGGGAAAGTATCTCCATGGACTTCGTTATAGAGTTTCCCAAGGTCCAAGGGCGATATTGCTTATATGTCGTGGTTGATCGACTGACCAAATTCGCCCATTTATTTTATATCTCATCTTATTACTCCGCATCCTAGGTAGACGAGTTAATTTTCATAGAGGTCTTCATATTATATGGGATACCCAAGACCATTGTCAGTGATCGGGACAGCAAATTCACCAGTGCCTTCTGGTAGGAGCTATTAAGATTGGTGGGGACAGAACTAGCTACAAGTACGAGCTATCACTCACAAAGCAATGGACAGACCAAGATTTTCAACAAGTGGGTTGAATTGTATCTGCACAATTATGTAGCAATACAACAGAGGACATGGATTAAGTGGATACACTTAGGGAAATACTGCTACAATACCACCTACCATATGTCTATCCGGATGACACCTTTTAAAGCATTGTATGGCTATGAGGCACTAAGCTTCACATATCTAGCTTTTGGAGACAGCTAAGCACCCAAGGCCAAATATTGGATAAAAGATAGTCAGGTTATCCTTAAGATCCTAAGAGAGAACTTACATGCAACACAGAATCAGGAGAAACTATACGCAGACAGACACGGGGTTGAGAGGAGCTTCAAGGTAGGAGATCTGGTATATTTATGGCTACAACCATACAGGAAATCTTCCCTCAAGAATAAAGGAGCAAAAAAACTAAAAACTCGCTTCTATGGTCCTTACAAGGTAATTCGGAAGGTTGGAGAGGTCGCTTATGAGCTAGAACTCCTGGAGGAAAGCAAGATTCACAATGTATTTCATGTTTCCAGTCTCAAGAAAACATTAGGACAACACATTTCTCCATCCACTGAGTTACCTCCCTTAGATGATGAAGGGCTACTGGTACTGATTATAGAGAAAATCCTACAGGTGCGAGAAAGGAAGCTCCGAAATAGGGTGATTCGAGAGTATTTGGTGAAATGGAATGAATTACCTATGGAGGATTCCACATGGGAAGGAAAGTAGGTATTGCAACATCCTAGTTTGTAGTTGCTTGACGACAAGCAATTTCAAGTGGGGAGGACTATAATGTCCCCCTCTAATTAAGCATCCAAAAACACCCGCTAACCTACTTAATTCCCATAGGTTCGAGCGGGTACTGCATGAGAGGGAATTGACTAAGGGCATTTGATGCTTAGAGAAGAATAGTACATTCCTTCAGTGTCAAGTCATCAGTCAGATAAAAGAAGCCTTATTTCTTTACTCTTAAAAGTCAACATCAAAATAGAATTGCATGCATGCAAAAGTGAAGCAGAAACCCTAAAAGTGACATGCAAACCCTAAAGTTACATGAGACTCTATTTAATAGGGTTATGAGACCAAAGAAGATAGCTATTGTTATTGTTGATTGATTTTGGATTTTCGAGCAGCAGCATAGTGTGCAGCCGTAGCAGTTGGGGTTGGAGATAGTGTCTTCAACTAGCGAGGGTTCGGCAGTGAGATATTTACCCTAGTCTCTTATTGGGATAGATCATCTAGGTTTATCCATTGCATCCATCATATACTACAGTATTCAGAGATCCAACACATTCTTGTTATATTTTTAACATTAAGCTAGCATTATTAGGATCTTTAACTAAGAGAATAACAAGCACATTAATCAAACACAAGAGACAATGAACACAGTGTTTTTCCTCGAGGAAACCATAAATGGAGAAAACCCCACAACTTCCTCAGAGATAGAATCAGCAAAAAAATAGAAAATCCCAAAACAGTAAGATGATCTCCCAACAGCAGTAACCTGCTTTCTATCTAGCCCCAGTGTCTTCACCTTCCTCAACTATGCGCTACACTTGAGTGTGTATGAGATGTGTATTAAATAGAGAGGTCACCTCTCTATTTATACTACTTCCCAGCATGACTAAAACCCTACTAGGGCCGACTTCACTAGGTGATTCTAATAACCCTAGTGCCCCGGAAATACGGGGACTTTAACGCTCAGACAATAGGAGGGTTACCCACAATGACTTGCCATGACTTGTTTACATTATAGATCCTCCCGATCGAAACATCGGGGCATGACATCACGACTCAATTAAATTACAGACACATCCCAGAATAAACATCGGGGTACAAGACATAAGATACATAGATGAATACATTCTAAAGTTACAAATACATCAACACTCCCTCTTAACTAGGAAGGTATTCTTTCGACACAATTTTCAGCACTGGTCTTCTTCTCTGTATCGATTGGATCATGTCGTCATCTTCATATTCAAGTCTTCTTCGTCTTCAAGTCTTCTTCGTCTTTGAGTCTTCTTCATCTTCGAGTCTTCAAGTCTTCTTCATCATAGGATCTGCATCATCATGACTACTGGATCATCACCGTTGGATCATCATCACATCTAGATCATCACTTGATCTGGATCGTCATCAAGGCTAGATCATCATCATATCTGGATCATCACTTGATCTGGATCGTCATCAAGTCTGGATCGTCATCAAGTCTGGATCATCATCACATCTGGACCATCACTTGATCTAGATCGTCATCAAGTCTGCATCATCATCACATCTAGATCATCACTTAATCTGGATCGTCATCAAGTTTGGATCATCATCACAAGCTATCTCAGAATGGTGCTATCTCGATTCTTTTCGTCACAAGAAGTTCTACAGAGTCAATCCTGTAGGCCTACCCTTCATGTAGGTCTTCATCAGCACTTATATCTGACACTTAAGTTAGAATGGCCCGCCCAGCTCTTACATCTGACCTCATCTTGTTAGAAAGGCACACCCAACACTCACATCTGACCTCATCTTGTCAGAAAGGCCCAGCACTCACATCTGACAATGTGTAAACACATCGCACCAGAATGGCTCAGCACTTATATCCGATCATGTGCAAGCACATCGCATCGGAAAGGCTCTGCACTTACATCCGACCCCATCTTGTCAGAAAGGCACAACACTCACATCTGACCATGTGTAAACACATCACGCCAGAATGGCTCACCACTTATATCCGACCTCATCCTGTCAGAAAGTCTCTGCACTTACATTCGACCATGTGTAAACACATCGCATCGAAAGGGCATGCACTCACATCTGATCATGTAGGAACTAATCCTATCATCGCATCAGAATGACCCCCAGTCCCAGACTGAGCTACCTGGTAACTGACTAGGTGCCTCCATTCTCCCAGAGAATGGCAGTTGCCCTTACATCTGACCTACTCGTCAGAATGGCCAACACTCACATCTGACATGGGAGGAACCTAATCCTTTAGCCATGACAGAATGGTTCAGCCCTTACATCTGATCAAGTGGGAACACATCCCTCTCTCATATCAGAATGGCTTCTCAATCCTAGACTGAGTTTTCCTAGTAACTAACCAGGCACCTCCATTCCCAGAATGGAAATAACACTCACATCTGACATGGAAGGAACCTAAATCCTCTTACCATGACAGAATGGCTCAGCCCTTACATCTAACCATGGAAGGAACTTAATCCTCTCCCATGTCAGAATGGCTCACAGACTCATCACTTCCCTTTGGAGGGAACCTCGATCTAGAGAACACCAAGCTTCTCCCTGATGTACTCAAAATTCACCCTATCCAATGGCTTCATCAACAAATCAGCTATCTGATCATCCGTCGCAACATACCGGAGCTTCACTGCTCCCCTCTGCACCATATCCCTGATATAGTGATACTTGATCTCGATATGCTTCAACTTGTCATGGAACACTAGATTCTCTAACAACTTCACACAACTTTGGTTGCCAGGATGTATACAAGTAGCATCCAACTGGAGATCAAATAAATTATACAGTAGCTTCCTTAGCCATACTGCCTCACAACTAGCTGAACAAGCTGTGACATACTCTACTTCAGCTGTACTTAGTGCCACAAGGGATTGCTTCCTGCTAAATCAAGAGATCACACCTGATCCCATACTGAAGTAACACCCTGAAGTGCTCTTCCTATCGATGGAACTGCCTGCCCAATCTGAATCAACATAACCCTCCAAGTTAATCTTCTGATTCGACTCATACTTGAGCCCGTAATCAACTATACCCCTCAGGTACCTCAGAATATACTTTGCAGCAATCAAGAGAACATTTCTCGGATCTGTCAAGAACTGGCTCAACGTGTTCACAGCAAAGCAAATGTATGGTCTCGTGTTCGTCAGGTACATCAAGGACCCAATCATCTGACGATACATCGTAGCATCAACCGACTCTGATGAAGCATCACTCAATAGCTTCAGGTTCGATGCCATAGGTATGGCCATGTCTTTGCAGTCCATCATCCCAAACCTCTTCAGGATCTCTACTGCATACTTCCCTTGTCCAAGGGAGATTCCATCTACACTCTGCCACACCTCCATGCCTAGGAAATAGTGCATCATACCCAAGTCCTTCATTTCGAACTCAGCAACAAGATTTTTCTTTGTATCAGCAATCAACCCATCCATACCTATCACAAACAGATCATCTACATATAGTAGAAGCATCACTGGGTTGCCATCTTCAACCTTGTAGTAAAGGTTGGAATTTTTACTCTTTGTAAAGCCCAAACTGGATAGAAATTTGTCAATTCTGTCGTACCTGTTTCAAACCGTACAGGGTTTTCTTCAATTTGCACACATGAGACTCCCTGTCATGTGTCTTAAAACCGAGCGGTTGTTCTACATACACTTCCTCTTATACTACACCATTCAAGAAGGCAGTCTTAACATCCATCTAGTTTATCTTCCATTTCATCACTGCAGTCAGAGTAAGTACCGATCTGATGGAAGTGTATTTGGCTACAGGTGCAAAGGTTTCTTCACAATCTATTCCTTCCTTTTGTGAGAAACCACGAGCCACAAATCTTGCCATATATTTTTCAATGCTACCGTCTACAGAATGCTTGATCTTATAGATCCATTTGGAAGTTACAACTGACTTCCCTTCTGGTCTTGGGACAAAATCCCAAACATCATTCTTCATGATTGATTGATACTCTTCGATCATAGCATCCTTCCATTCTTTTCGTTCTGCCGCTTCTTGATAACTGGAAGGTTCTTTATCAATGAAATCACATAGTAAAGCTACATACCCGGAGCAAGATCTGGTGCTCTTTCTTTCTCTGTGATTCTCTTCTGGAGCCCCATATCTTTCCACACCTTGGATAATTTCCGTACCCAAGCAGGTTTCCTCTTATGAGGATTCTTCTCTAGAGGTGGATCTATAGGTCTTTATGGTTCTTCAAATTCTCGATCTTCTTCTTGAGTTTCTTCGTTCATGGTTGTATCATGAATCTTGGGTGCTTCTGCTTCTTTAGTTTCTTCAGCAGATCTCTTTCTGGATTTGTTGTAAGCTGTGTCTTCATCAAATGTCACATCCCTGCTGATTTCAATCTTCTTGTATCATGGGAAATATATTCTGTAAGCCTTCGAGCTTTCAGAGTATCCCGCAAATATACCCTTCTTTCCTGAAGGATCTAATTTTGTTCTCTTCTCTTTTGGAATGTGTATGTACATAGGATAGCCAAATATTTTGAGATGGCTGACTTCTGGTTTCTTGCTAGAGAAGACTTCTTCAGGAATCTTGTTATCGAGTACTCTATGTGGAGTACGGTTCTGTACATACACCGTTGTTCTGGCAGCTTCTGCCGAAAGATGCATAGGAAGATATTGATCATGAAGAATTGCTCTTGCAGCTTCCATGATAGTTATATTCTTCTTTTCTGCAATCCCATTTATGTTGTGGATTATAAGGAGTGGAGAACTCCCTCTTAATCCCTGAGTCTTTGCATAGCACTTTGAATTCATTTGAAGTGAATTCTCTGCCATTATCTGATCGAAAGGTCTTGATCTTCTTTTCAGTGTGATTCTCAATCAAGGCTTTGAATTCCTTGAACTTCCTGAATACTTCGTCTTTGTTCTTCGTGAAGTAGATCCATGTCTTTCTAGAAAAGTCATCAATGAAAGAAACATAGTATACATACCTGCTTAGTGAGCTTGATGACATAGGACCGCATACATCGGAGTGGATGATTTCCAATATTCCTTTTTCTTTTCTTTCGCTACTTGGAAATGTCTTCTTTGTGTTCTTTCCTTTCCCACATCCTTTGCAGACCCCATCATGTTTTGCTTGTATTTCTGGAAGACCTTCAACAACTTTGCTTGCAAGAGGTAATGCTCTGTAATGCACATGTGCAGGCCTTCTATGCCAAAGTTCATTTGGCTCTACTATGTCATGGACCAAGGCTTGTTCTGGGTGGCCCTTCAATTTGTACAAACCTCCTTGTTCACCAATCACTATTGCATCATCAATAGTCTTTCCTTTTGGCCACATGATGACTTGACCATCTATGAATGCAACCCTCATTCCTTTTGCATCTAATGCAAATATGGAGAGGAGGTTCTTCTTGAGTCCTGGCACAAACAATACTTCCTTCATTGTCATAGACTTTCCAAAGTCTAGCTTATAGGAATATTCCCCACTACCCTTTATTGGATATTGGTAGTCATCTCCTAGCTTCACCTTGTGAGGTGATTCATGTTCTGAAAGTCTCACAAAGGATTCCTTGAATCCATTCATATGTTTGGAAGACCCACTATCTATAAGCCAATCATTGCTTCCATGAGTAATATTTCCCATGAGAGTGGAAATAAAAACATATTCATCCTCGCTTGAAGAATCTTCACTTTCATATTTGGTTCTCTTTGATGAAGGTTCATCATCCTCTATAGCATGAGCATGATGTCTTCTCTTGTTTCCCTTCTTCTTGTGAGAGCTACTTTTGTTCTTAGGACAATCTCTAGCAAAGTGTCATCTTTCATCACATGTATAGCAAATGAACTTAGACTTATCTCTAGGGTTTCTAGAGTTATTTATTTGATGAGAGTACTTACTTCTGTGATGTCTGGATATGGGTTTCTTGGATTGTGCTGTGAGAGCTTGATCTTCACTTCCCATCTTCTCTTCCCGAGCTACTATTCGAGCTTCTTCTTGAGAACATTCTTCTCACAGTCTACTGAAATTGACTAACTTCTTTCTAGAATAGATCCCTTGAATGAAGGAGTCCCATGTCCTAGGGAGACCATTCAAGGTGGTCATCACAATTTTTGCATTCTCCACTTCTTCATCTACTACTTCTAATTGTTCCTTGATCTGAGAAACCCTTGTGAAGTAAGACAGGATGGTCTGCATTTTGGATATTCACATTCTTCAGTTGATTCCTTAGAGTCATCTTTCGGTTTATGTTCTTCCCTTCAAACAATTTGGTTAGGGCATCAAACATAGCTTTAGGTGTCTTGAGGGAGGACACCTATGGTATAAGGTGATCCTTGATAGAATCAGCAATGATCCTCTTTGCCATAACCCAATTCTTCTTATGTAAGGCCTTAGCCTCATCTCCCTCTAGGACTGGAACCTCCTCATTGATGTAGGAGTCCAACTCATTCTCTTTTAGAACCAGGGAGATCCTATACTTCCAGACTCGGAAGTTATCAGCTCCCTCAAGCTTTTCATCAAGCTTGGTATGATGAGACATACTAACTGAGAACCTCAAATGGAAATACAAAAGATTTAGATCTTACCAGGTCAAGATGTCGGATCTGGATTTGGAGCTGAAATCCTACAGTACTGGTTTAGGAGCAGATTAGGGTTTTGCTTTTCCGGATTTCTGTCCAACCAAATGCTTTGAAATTTATCCCTAACTTCGATTTTGTGGAGGAGATCAATCCAGGCCTGAGCTCACTGAAAAATTCGTCTTCTGTGAAAAGCCCTAATATTCAGCAGCAGTGTCGGGTCCAAAACTGAAAAACCTCATAATTGGATTCTGCTTCGATAGAAAGATGTGCCCAAGGGAGGAGAGTTATTCAACCTTACTTTGGCTAAAAAATCTGTGGAGGAAGATCCACAAACTAGGAAGCCCTAGTTCCTGCAGCTGCACAGTGTCTTCTTCTGAGGTTAGCTCTGATATCATGTTAGATTTTTAACATTAAGCTAGCATTATTAGGATCTTTAACTGGGAGAATAACAAGCACAACAATCAAACACAAGAGACAATGAACACAGTGTTTTTCCTCAGGGAAACCATAAATGGAGAAAACCTTGCAACTTCCTCAGAGATAGAATCAGCACCAAAATAGAAAATCCCAAAACAGTAAGATGATCTCCTAACAACAGTAACCTTCTTTCTATCTAGCCCCAGTGTCTTCTCCTTCCTCAACTATGCGCTACACTTGAGTATGTATGAGATGTGTATTAAATAGAGAGGTCACCTCTCTATTTATATTGCTTCCCGACATGACTAAAACCCTACTAGGGCTGACTTCACTAGGTGAGTCTAATAACCCTAGTGCCCCTGAACTGTGAGGACTTTAACCCTTAGACAATAGGAGGGTTACCCACAATGACTTGACATGACTCTTTTACATTATAGATCCTTCCGATCGGAACATCAGGGCATGACATCATGACTCAATTACATTAAAGACACATCCCAGAATAAACATCAGGGTACAAGACATAAGATACATAGATGAATACATTCCGAAGTTACAAATACATCAACAATTCCGAAGGGTTATCAGCATATCCATGTTTTGCAACCAGAAGTAGTAGGAAAAACATAGAAGGATTCGATGGGACCAAAAAACCCATTCTTCCTCCGCATGTCAGCCTCCTCTTTCTCAGCAGGCCTATCCTATGGTAGGGAGTGATTATCAACCATCAGTTTTCTCACCTAGAGAAGTTATCAGCCAAACAGATTAGTTGGGAGCGTGAGCAACAAAACTGCCAACCAATTTGTTAGGGCACTTAGAGGAAGACAAACCTCAACATGTGCACACATGTGCTAGTCCATCTCTCTGACATCAGCAAATGGACAAGCTCAGAAAGTTTCATCCCGAACAGACCTCTCCTCCTACAAAAACGTCACCTTCAGTCTGGAGGGTGCTTACGGTATTGCGTGGCTGTAAGACCGAAGGAAAAGAGCATTATTAGACCACCCATCCAGATCCTTATGCATGCAGCTATCTCTAGAGTCATTATCAGCCAGAATATTTGTGGTAAGTGTTAATTTCTCTCTGTAAAACACTAACCCTAATTCAGCTATATTTTAGGACATTTTTGCATGGCGAGTTTGCATGCACAGTTATTTTGCAAATTTGTATGAGATTGAGTGTGCGAGTCAGCACTATCATAAAACATTAGAGAATATCAGTATTAGGGATATTATATGTACTTCTTGATTACAATCATGAATTCTTACTGCATAAAGTTTACAACCTTTTTTACAGTCTTTTTAAGTTATAAGGAAGATATTTGTCGCACAAAGTTCTTTCTAGGTATACCCTTTACCAAAATGGGGTTTCCTATGAACCTCCTCCATGTTTGCTAACAGTTTATTTAGCATTTATTGCGACCAGTTGAGTTAAACACGTGATGCACATAACTCTACCACAAAAATCGTTCATGCGGTGCACTAGTTCGGTCGCATCTTTCACAACAATTTCCTACATAGGACTTTAGCTGTGAACCGAATAGTATAATCATTGATAGAGGCAATATAAAAGTCTCTGGTGTCTTTGATCGGACTGTAATTTTCTTTGAGCTTATTCATGAATAAATCGTCCTATTCTTTTCCAACAAAAAATGTTATTGGGTCGACACCTGCAAGTGGGAGTCCCATAATCACTGCTATAAGCTTGAAATCAACCAAAACCTTATGGTCGAGCCATAGAAATCCACCATGGAATGACACTAGAAATTGTTTAACACATGCATTCACCTCTACACTACAGTTGAATTGCGGCATGTGCATGAGTGACAACATACCATCTTTGTCTATCCCTCTTGCCTATTCCATTGGAACTAAGTGCTTAGGGCCATCCTCTATCTCGCGGACAACAACCATGTATTTATTGATTTCAAATTCTATAAATTTCCTTAGATCCTAGTCAACAAAGCTCATTTTCTTGAGATTTGAGAATATGTTCGTCGTTATTTGAACTCCTTTTGGTATAGTCGGCGCTACTAGTGGGTACCTTTCATTCTTCAGGATTCTAATATTAGGGGTATTATCTAGTCTAGGTGGAACATAGTCTAGACACATAGTCATAGAGACTGGTTCTTCAACATATGGTGGTGGTGTTGCTACTTTCTTATATCTACTAGATTGTTTACTCTTTGACATGCCAGGTGGGTCTAGTCGTAACCTCACTTCAGGGATGAATGGGATTTTTTCAGCTTCTTCTGCAACCATGGCCTGTGGTGCAATATATGTGGAAGTGTCTTCAACCTCATCGGTATTTGTTGTGCAATAATGACAGAAATAAATAAATAAAAATACCCCATCAAACTATCTCACGTTCAAAATATTAACTACAACCAGTTGTCTTTTTGTGATCATATTTCATCGTGCGACAAATTTTCTCTTACTTTGACCAGTATTTGGCATTTGACACATTTATTTTATTGGGATAGACCAAGATTCTTCACTACCATTTTTCTTATGCGACAGACATGCAGTCTGCGACCACTTTTTTTTCTTCAACCAATACATTGCTTGCGACACACAACAAAACACATCGTAATTTGTACATTTTCATTTTTTTCAGTCAACCAATTCGCAGCTATCCTGGTAAGAATTTGTTTGAATTCCATTCACCAATCATTTGAGAGGTGTTCCATCTTATTTTTCTAGTTGTACTATGCCTCCTTCAATGATTTTGATGACAACATAAGGTCCTAGCCAATGTGTTTTCAACTTTCCAGGATGCCTTAAGAGATTACTATCATAGAGGAGGACAACTCCTCCGATTTTAAATTTATTATTCTTAATTTGTTGGTCATGCCATACTTTCTATCATTGCTTTTCAACATTTTGGTGATAACCTGCAGCAAAGCGTTCTTCCTCCAACAATACAAGTTGCGACAATATTTCTTTGATAGCACCACTATCAGTCATTTTTGTGATTACAAGAATCCTTAAACTAAGTACAATGTATTCCATTGGAATAACATCCTCTTTTCCATACACTAACCATAATGGATTTCATCTTGTCAACTTCTTACAGGTCGTGTGATATGCCCATATTACCACATAAATTTTATGGTCCTAGTCGTCTCTTTGAACATTGCAAATCTTTGTCAATGCGTTCTCAAGGATCTTGTTGAATGATTCAACAACACCATTCTCTTGTGGGTGATATGGTGTTGTCTTCCTATGTTGGATATGGAATTCTTCAGTTAATTCTTCGATCAATTGATTGACAAAGTGTGTGCCCTGATCACTTATTAATATTTTTGGGCATCCCAATCTAGTGACAATATTGTGGAACATAAATTTGGCAGCAGTCACAGCAGTACAATCCTTTACTGGCACTACTTTGGCCCATCTAGTCAGGTAATTCGTCATAGTAATAATGTATCTTGCACCTGTTCACTTTCTTGGTGGGTTAATAGGTCCAACAAAATAAATAGCCCATTTTTCAAATGCTTGCAAAGTTATTTGAGGTTTTAGAGAAATTTCATCCCATCGCAATGGTTTTCCAGTTCTCCTATAGATATCACTGTTGCAACAATATTATCTAACATCTGCATGAAAAGTGGCACACCATAATCTTGCTTGCATTATCTTGTGCACTGTAGCTTTTCCAACATAATGACCTCCTTCAACACCAGCATGCGCTCCATTTAATATCACTGGTCACTCATGTTTCAATACACAGTGACAACAAATTTCATCTGATCCCATTTTATATAGATGTCCAACTATCAATTGGAATTTTGTATCTAGCACTACTAATTGTTTTTTCTACGTAGTACTAAATCCTTCATGTGCATATCACATACTTAAAAATTGAACAATATATTTTTATTGGTCATCAAACATCATGATAGAAAATATTTGCGCATCAGGAAGCCTATCGTCAAGGTTCACAGGTTCTTCTCCACTTTCAAGTCCCGCCAAGTGGTTTGGTCTTGAGTTTAGTCGAGCTGGCTTAATAATAACTTCAAAATCAAATTCCTGAAAAAGGAGGAGCCACCGACAAATATTCCCCCCCAAAACTATATTTTTCACCAAGTATTTCAACGTTGAATGGTATGTGAACATATTGAAATGTCCACCTAACAAATAGTGTCGAAATTTCTCTAGCGCATACACCATAGCTAAGCCTTTTCTTTCAGTCATAGTGTAATTCTTCTCTGCTGTTGACAATTTCCTGCTAGCAAAGGAAATAGGATGATCAATGGATCCTTCACCAGGATGCATAAGTACAACGTCGAGTGTGACAGACGATGCATTGACATGTACATGAAATTCCTTCTTCCATGAGAACTAGTATGGGTGATGTGACCATCTTGTTCTTCACGAGATCCAAAGTTTCCTACATTTTTCTGTCTGCTCGAACTTAATATCCTTTTTAACCATTTTTACATTGGAGGAGTTACCTCTGCATATCCTTTGATATATTTTCTATAGTATCTTGTATGTCCCGAATTTGTTTTGAGCTTCTTCACTATCACAGGGGGTGGTAGGTTGACGATGATCGCAATTTTAGTCGGGTCGACTAGTATTCCATCACAACAAACAGCATGGCCCAACATAATTCCAAATGGGGCACATAAGATACATTTCATTAAATTCAATTAAATTTGATAGTGTCGACACAGTTCCAGCATCATTATGAGCCTCTCAATGTGATCCTTTATGATCCCAAACATCATTCAATCATCGAATATACCTCAAGAAAATTATGAATACAATGCTTGAGCGCAACCACTACTATCCTAAAAAATATAGTAAGATCATTCTTGAGTCAAAAAGGGCATGACTGCGTATTCAAAACATCCCCACTGTGTTGCAAAGGTTGTCTTTCATCGATCTTCCTTTGAAATTCTGATATGATGGTACCTAAAGAACCCACTAGTAAGAGCATAAAATTCTTGACCCTTGACACTTTCTGATACCTCATATGTAAACGAAGTCGAAATGGGTCATGTAGGAAGGGATCGTTTATATTTATTAGGTCAAAACAGATGCATACTTCACCAGTAGTCTTCTTATCCTGCATTATTATCAGGTTGATCCATTCCAATTCTTCAATTGGTTCTATGATACCCGCATCTAGCATTTAATCTAATTATGTCTTGACCGTTTATTTATACAGTGAATTCAGCTAGTATGGTTGGTCCTTCAAAGGCCTTGTGTCAATTTTTAACGGTATCTTCATCTCTCCAAGGTCTCCAACAATCCCCTTCATCTCTGAAAAAAATTGTAGGGAATAAATCCTTGAATTCATGTAGTAAGTATGTGATCCTCCTAAGAGTTTCATCATCCCAATAACCCCGATGTTGGATAAATTGGGATTCTATGCATATCAAATGTTTACTTTCTTAGTTTTTAATGGATTTAGGAACTGGTTCCTTGAAATACCCTCCATCGTGCGAGTACCTTCATATTTTGAGATGTTCATGTCTCGCAGGTCATCACCATCAGGTCCACCTGACACATTATATCACTCCATCGAGTGTTGGACTATCGCGCCGCTCTAATTAAAGTTTGACGTCGACATAGGGATGTCTTCGAATATCTTCGTCTTGATCACTTGCAATGCAACATCAATCAAAGGATGCTCACTGGAAAACTCGAATGTGTGTTTAAATTTAGCAGCTAGTTCATCCCATTCAAGAGTCCTTCATCACAGCTCAATCGATGTGTACCGTTTCCTTGGTATTATATCCAATTTATGTACAAAATGATGAACCCATTCTAGTCACGAGCATGCTTCCCATGCCGCACGAGAATATTCAACGTTCTCAATAGGATTAGTCAATCCTGTATACTTTTGACTAGTATAATTGATCGTATCTCCATCAAATTCTAGCATTGAGGCCAATCTAAGATAGATTGTTTATGTGTGTTCCACCATCTGACAGTTGTATCTTTTAGCACAAAGTCCGGAGCGGATAAGCACTGATGTTATGTAACTTTGTCTTCAAATTATGTTATAAAATATGCTAGGTTAGGTAATCCTTCATATGTGAGTATCTCACTTGCCTCACTACCTACCCATTGCATGGACTATGTAATTCTAGCGCATATTCTCATCAATACTTCATGCAATCAATTCTTCTAGTTTTCCAAGGCTTCTCTAAAATTCGATGTATAGGAACTAACACTTTTCCAACTGATATTTTCGTCGGTCGTTGGATTTACATAATCATCTCTTGCAGATGTGATTTTATAAATGTGTTCCATATAATGTCCTTGTCCTTCACTATTCACTTGTTCGACATATCTCTGCCCTTCTAGCAGATCAATTGGTACGACCACCCTTAGCTTTGAATCTTCAAATGTTAAGATTATTTTCTTAAAATATATAAATGTTTTATTATCAATCACCCAATAGATCCCTAGAAGTGCAAGATATGGATTTGTATCATCCACAACGTCAATCACTTCAAAATTAGCATAAGTTCTCAAGCCTTCTATTTCAACGGGTACTTGAGTCAATCGACCAATAGGTAGAACCTTCAACTGATTCGCTAATCGGAGCTGGACAGGAGACCATACGAGTCTTGACTTTGCCATGCTCTCCCATGCTTGTCTAGTCAAAATGTTGACATCAGAGCCCAAGTCTAGAATAATATAATCCATATCACAGTCTGTTATGTGTGCAGTTGTCCTTAGTCTGTGACTAGTATTCAATATTTTCCCAATATGATTAACCCCTTTTTTCAGTTGCACCTCTTCTTGGGGTTCTTCTATCAAACCTTTCAATTCTGCGACAACATCTTTATCTTGGATTAGCTTTAATCAAATTTTAAAGAATTCTTTTAGTTTACTAACCTTTACGGTTGATTGCTTTTGGAGTAGTTGATCAAATCTTTCAGGAATCTCCAATATTGCTCTTCCTGAAGTCAACACTTGATTTCTGTCAATGAATTCTTATCATGCGTCCAATAATACTTCGTTTTCCTTTTGGACATCAAATGGTGCTTTCCTTTGTGTTGCTAGTCACACCTGCAGTTACCCATACAATTGTTCTTAATCTTCTCACATTGCAGCACCTCCTCTTTTTACGATAGTGATATGTGGTTCCATTTGTTCAACATATATATTCTAGATATTCTAATTGGGGTTCAGATTAGGATTTTGCACTAGATTCATATTTCCCACATCCCTATCCTGCCACTTCGCAATCAACTATGGACATTTCTCAACAATATGATCAAAATATTTGCAATACGAGCATGTCATAGTAGGACTTTTGGATCCCCTTGAAAAATGGTTGGGATGCCCACAATTATAACATATGATTTGGCCTCTCCCGCGACCAAAACCTCCTTCTTGTATTGGGCCTCAAAAATTTCCACCCCCTGGGTTAATGAGGGTATTGTTGTTGCGGATACTGGTTCTAAGGGTATTGAACCATTGGATATCGAACCCTAGTCCGCTCAACCTACAATTGTTTTTCATATGCCCTATAGTATTTCTCATCATGACCTATTATTTTCTCTTACAGTAGTTGATATGCCCTACAGTCTTTCTCATCATGGGCTACTGATCAACAAAAATTGCAGTATAAACTGATCGAAGCAATTACAATATTTTGTAAGTACAAACACTCTTCCAACCAATGGCCGATAGTTTAGCATATTCTACACCACAACATCCCTTGTGTATTTATCTGGCTCAGTGTTCCGAATGCGACATAATTCATATATTTTGGGCAGTTGTCTTTGTGGTGTCCCTCTGTTCTGCATCTAGTACGCTAGAGCTCTTATTTTACTTCCTTCCCTTTCTTAATATCTTAAAGTTGTTGTGTAAGGTTGGCTACTTGCAAGTGTATTTGCATCATTCCAACACCAGTCTCTCCAACAAGTGACGATTCCAATTTCATAGCCAATTCTAGAGCCTCGGTCTACAAAAAAATATTTTGCTGCATCAGAGGGATCTGAATGTGTGGAAACAATGTTGTAATAAACCATTCTTTCTGTTGAACATTTGACATCTAAAAACTTACTTTATCCATCAACATCTTAAATCTTTGGTCGAAATTCCAAACAACTTCTGTAGGAAATTGTTTAATTTCTTTAATCTATGTAATGCACTGTGAATCAGATTTGGGCTTCTTGAATTCATCTATTAGTCCTAATTGGATTTGATCAAATGTTTTCTGTGGGACTCCTGTCGGAACCATAGAGAATTTCATGTACCAATCCAATTCTTGACCCCTAAGGGTTGTTATCATTTCATCCTTCTTTATGGATTCATCTTAGACCTGTTGTACGGTCCACACAACTTCACATAAAAACCAATGTTTCTTTGGGTATTCTAACCCATTTCCATTAAATATTTGTAACTTAATATCGTTCTCATCCATTATATTCGTTCGAAGCACTGCTTGGCTAGTGATAATCCCTTGTCCATTATTCCCATGACTATTGTTACTTTGATTAACAAACCCACTAGGAGATGAGCTTCTAGATCTTACCTCTAGAGATGCACGTGGAGTAGTGGCTATGGTGTACTCGAACTATGGATCTGAACCTTCTTCTTCTTCCTCTTTTTCAGGTATATGTCGGTATTCCTCTTCCTTATTGCAAGAAGATTCTTCAAAGTGCGACGTTGAATCGTAGTATTCCATTATATTCGTGCTGCAACTTCCTCTTGCAGTCACAGTTCTTCTCCTCTTTCCCGACTGAAATCTTCTTCCACTCCTTAGACGTCCACTTTCTATTTCAATTTCACTATCCCCATGAAACATTTCAGCTTAATCTACTCCATTTTTCTCGAACTTCTCTTGTGACATATCCTAGGTATCTATGCACAAATCCTTATTATTCATACTCCATTCTTAATGTCCCTTTCTTGCATGAAAACATTTTGATCCAAACCTTTAAAGACTTCAAATAACGACCTCTAGGCCCTTGGAAAATTGTATTTCCGCCTCATTGTATGATTATGTCGTGTTGACAACAATTTTAGTGATATATCCTTCCAAAATAATGTCAACCCAAAACTCAACCGCTCTAGATATGGGGTTGCTAACACTTTTCAGCCGTTGAATTAGTTGGGACTTCAATCTATCAGTTCTCCCCCTTGAAAGATTCTTCGTTGGGTTGTTAGCCTCAACAACCATTCATACAACAAAATAGGAAAGTCACAAAAGAAAATCTCATGAATATCTATATAGAGGTATTGCTCCAACCACTTAATTGGATTTAGACGAGATCCTTCACTTTCTTTCCGTGCAAATTCTATTGCCTTAGAATCCACCCAATCTTAAATTTTTGGCTTCATTAGATGCCACAACATATCCCAACTAAAATGATTTATGATCCTGACAATGAAACCATTTTTTGGCTTTCTATTCCACTCAACTCGGGTTCAGATCCTTGGTCATCAACAAAGACCTAGATATCATCCTGACATAGCAGGTTTTTTGGCTTTCTATTCCACTCGACTCGGATTCAGATCCTTGGTCATTAACAAAGACCTAGATATCATCCTGACATAGTAGGTCTCAGCCAACAACACCTGCAACAAATATGTAGTCTCACCTAATATATCCTAATGGGTAACTGCCAGAACCAGGTTTCTGCAATGAGGTGGGGATTTCTACTCTTGTTGTACCTTTTTACAACGCTCAACCGAAGCCAAGTTTTATACTTCTTACTCCTTGTCTATCCATTCAAGTTAATATGATATCATTACTAGTCTACACATCTTGCAACATTCAACATGAAGGCCATATCACAGATTCATTCAATAAACAGTGTGACACATACATACATGAAATTAATTATAAACAAAAGGGATGTGACACATTCAGATCTACTTATTCACAATATGCATACATTTAACATAAACACATTAATCAAGATATATAAAAACATTGGTTAATGTGGAAACCCATATGGGAAAAACCACAAAGGCGCTCTTCATCTGGCATGAGAAATATGATAGCACCTTTTGTCTGCGCATTGATCTTGTAGACTATTTTCTAACTATTCTTTACAACTCATACAAGCTTCTCTCCTCTCATGCTCTTTGGCTTCAGATCTAAGTACTCCTCATCTACTTATCCTAATAGCCGATTCACACACAACCTAGATCAATTCTATTAGCTAAACGACTCTCTCTTCTTCTCTTCCCAAATTACTAATGGCCAACAAAAAAATCAACAACCAATGTCAGTCCCGCACACAACTTGTGCTCACCCTTTTATAGGCTTCTAGATATCATAATCAATTGCCTCTTTTCTGTTAGCCGACATGATGTCATTTCTATTCTCGCACATTCAGTTACAACTGACAGTAGGCACTATTGTCCCAAAATACAATGATGCTTTATTACCAAAAGTGTGCTTTAGTCTAATTGGTTCTTACCCATGATCAACCCACGGGAGGTTCACTAGCAAGGCAATATTATACCATGTCCTTTCATATTGGGGCTTTGAATACTCCTAAAATCCTCAAAAATATATTTCCGTGTATTAAGGGGTCAAGGGGTTTTTTTAATTTACCATAGTGATATAACTATTGGGGGTTATTTTATTTGGGTGGGCCGAGGAATAACATTGAAATCGTGGGATATATATATATATATATAAGGGGTCAAGGGATTTTTTAAATTTAACATAGTGATATAAATATTGGGGATTATTTTATTTGAGTGGGCCGAGGAATAACATTGAAATCGTGGGATATATATATTTATGCCATCTACATATACATGTTGAATGCACCCATGGTTGAATGTAAAAATGTCCCTGCACTACAAGAAAAATGGCATTTTAGCCTCACATAAAATTGTTGTCTATTAAATTATATAATATTATAATTATGTTGATAATTTTTTTATTTTTTTTATATAGCTTTGAAATATATATATATATATATATATATATATTGTTGTATATGAAAACATTTTATCCTACAATATTTAATTTCAAATATTTTTTCTATAATATTATCATTATGCTTATGTTTTTTGTTAAATAGTTTTTAAATGAAAATAGTCATATCATTATGTTAATCATATTATAATATTATTGATTGACATCTTAATTCCAATTGAAATCTAACTTCATAAATCCATTTTAAAAAATACCAATGAATTTGATTATATCATTAGATCATATACATAAAAATTTGAGGATTTTTGTCTAAGTTTCATATAGAAATCTTTTCCCAAATAAATAAAATTACAAATATTAAAAAATAGAATACTTCTCTACCCAAGAAGAATCAATAACCTCTTGGATAACCAATGTTAAATTTATATGGAAGTGTCACTTAATTTATTTTAAGAATTTAAATAGGAAATGAAGAGAATTTGCTCTAATTTTTCGACTAATTTTTATCTTGTATAGATATAGAAATGAGATTTATTTTTTGTGGAAGAATATGTGTTCACTAAAATTGGAATACTTTAAGCATAAAAATATATCTTCACATAATTTATCCAAACAATAAGAGTGTTATTTTACATATTTTGTTACATTGATGTCTTGACTGGGTTTCCTTTTACATGTTTTTCCTTCCCCATTATTATTTCGTTGGGTCTTCCACTATCCAACGCTACAAATGAATCAGTCTATCTTGCAATCCTATTGGGATCATTACTAGCATTATACTATATTTTATTTATCATCTTGTTTGCTTATACTAAGATGCATTAGGGATCTTGTTGTTACAACTTTACAATATGATCTAAAGGGGGTGTTAAAAATGGGTTGATAAAATGGATACCTACAATATCTGGTGAAACTAGGGGTTTTCTTAATTGGAAAGGTATATTGTGAGGGGTTTCAACAATACAATTTTATGAAGTATTTTCCAATATTTAGTGAAATTAAGGATATTCTCTAATATCCTACAAATGAGCGTGCTATGTAACAAGTTCACTAAGTGAACCCCCTGTGGATCAACCGAGCTGTCTTTTTCATTGCTCTTCTCTTCTTCTATTATGGTTTCTTCCATCGCAATTTCTCTCGTTGCCAATCCTTCCGTCATGGCTACTCTCCTATCACAACTTCTCTTTCGCCAATCCTTTCGTCGTGGCTGCTCTCTTGTCACAACTTCTCTTCTGTCAATCCTTCTATCGTGGCTTCTCTCTGGTTACAACTTCTCTTTTGTCGCATCTCTTTTGGGAGTGTGCAAGAAGTTGAGGGACCTTTTAGATGCAACCTCACTTTTTAGGAACATGCTCATGTTACATAGAAAAAGAACGCGCTCCTCTTCCATAGCGCTTGGAATTGTAAATCCGAGCCTGACATGTCAGCAGACATGTAGGCTAGGTAACAATAACGCGTGCGCGTTTTTTAAATTTAAAAAATAAAAATAAAAACACACAATCCCCCACCCGAGAGTCATTTTCACCGAACAGTATCGCGAAAACGAGCGTGGAAGAGTGCCGGAGGAGCGTGGAAGAGTGCCAATTCCTCCATTTGAAGACAAATCCTCCGGTGAATCGTCATATTACTAGGTAATTCATTCACCCATAGCTTTTTTTTTCAATTAGGNTGTATCATGCACATGCTTTTAAAAACCAATTTCAAATAAATTTTTATAAAAAATTTATTATTTGTCTCGGGCCTACAGTTGATTAATTGTCTTTATGGTCTATATAGGT
>LPNX011154747.1:96017-153044 GCA_001517045.1 Pseudotsuga menziesii | reverse complement strand
ATGACGTTTGGGGCCCGCGCGGCCCCTATTTATAATTTTTTTTGAGAAGGTACCTCGACCGAGGTCAATACCTCGGTCGAGGTATTTACTAACCCTCGGTCGAGGTATTTACTAACCCTCGGTCGAGGTTTTAATACCTCGACCGAGGGTTAAGAAATACCTCGACTGAGGGCTGAAAAGAACCTTGGNCAAATTAGTCCCAAATAGAAATAGACATGTATGGCCCAACTTGGAAATAATGTATAGGCTATATGGCCCCTGAAACCTCTCTTAAATGCTGTTGTACATACAGATTTTTGATGTAGTATGGACAATACCATAAGTTTAAATAAAGATATGTAAGTGAATTTGTCATTAAATTGCTAACTTGAGTTTTATTTAATTCAATTTCAATTTTGAAGAGACGTCATTATATGCCATGTATATGTTTCTAATGATTTGCTTATTGATGCTTTTTTTGCAGGTGCTGCAATGGATCCCAATGCCGCAATTCTCATTGAGCTTGCCCGCTTAAGGGGAATAAGTGATTCTTTTCGTGGCGGCGATGAGATTCGCCGCTCACTTGCATCCACAATGGATGCTATTGTTGATACTATTCCGCAGTCAACTAATATATTATATGATATCACATCATATAGGGAGAGGAAAAGAAGAGAACAAGAGGATGGCTTGGATTATGTGGCAATAAAAAAGTTAAAAATAACAAAGCATGAAATTTTTGCATTATTCAGGGATCCTCGGACTGGAGAAATCCCAAATGCAAACCGGCCACATATATCCATTGAGTGGTGCATATACCAACCATTTATCGATAACTGGATGGATAGATGGTATATGGTCTTTGATTCGCCACCGCATAACAACAGGGAAATGCCCCTGTATTTCCTTCGAAAATTGTATGCGGAGTTCGTGTTGCATAAACACGTGAACTATTTTTCATACTTGGACTTTCAGGGGATCGGTGGGGGGATGCCCCAAAACCGACCCAATGCGAGGGTGCAAGACCCTAACCGCCCTATCCCTGCACCTCGCGCGCCATTGCATGGGCCAGATGTCCCACCTGCAACTCGCGTAGTTGCTGAGACCCGCGATGCCTTTTTGACACTTGCACGAGTGGTCCTTCGCCATAGCACTACTCTTCAGCAGATGGGTGGGGATGCAGGACCTAGTGCAGGACCATCCAGTGGTCCACCACCACCTAATGGGCCACGAGGACCATCCCCTAGTGCACCACCATCGGCACATCCCCAGCAGAGTTCTAATCCTCACCAGTGCACATCGTGTGGTCGTCCCTGCTATGGTATTTCCACAGATGTTGCGTTCAGTGGTTTTTTGAGTGAGGTATGTAGATCTCGTNCGGTCGAGGGCTTAACAAGCCCTCGACCGAGGTACGTTTTTTTGATTTTGGCAAAATGTGCTTGCCAAAAAGTGTTACCCAGGTCCATGGATTCACCCAATGATGAATATATTAAATTGATTTTTAATTAAATTAAATTATTTATTATTATTTAAATATAATTATGAAGTGATTGTTATATGAATCTGTAAATATCTTCTAGGGAAAAGAATGTGTAAATATCTTCATTTTCTAATCAATTCAAAACAGAGTTACCTTTCCACTCGACCATTTGCACCGATCGGACGACCTGGCTCGCGTGAGCTTTCACATCATGCATTGCTGGTCGTCCGATCGGTGCAAATGGTCGAGTGAAAAGCTAAGGCCATTCAAAACAAAGTTAGCTTTCCACCCGGCCATTTGCACCGATCGGACGACCTGGCTCGCGTGAGCTTTCACATCATGCATTGCTGGTCGTCCGATCGATGCAAATACTCTGATGGAAAGGTAACTCCGTTTTGAATGGCGTTAGCATATTTTACATATGTTCCTTATAAATACTCTAGACAATATGACTAGTTGTCTAAACTCCTTTTCATAACACAATACCTCTCTATAAAACGAGCTTATTTTTATCAAGTCGTGACCTTCAAACAAAATAAAATAAAAACCAGATATCATAATATGATAAAAGTGGAATCTGTTATCAACTTGTCATTGAAATACACTTGTGCCAACCAAATATTTTCTAACATTTTTTTATATCCCGTCATATACAGTTTTTCTGTATCCCTTTTAAAATCAACTAAAAAGTTAATAAAAGAGAAAAACAGACAATCTGACTTATCGAGTCACTGCACCTAATTATATCACTATTTCTAAGCAGGACTCATAACTGTTCATCTGTAACCGGCCAATTGCAAATTACCACACATCACCATTGTCTCTGCCATCCCATTATGGAGGTGAACGTGGACACACAAAATCAAAATATAAAATGAGACACCATTCTCATCGAAGACCATTTACCTATTGTTATTCTACGCGTTTAACAGACATCGACATCCTATTGGTTTATTATAAATCTAACCACTTAAATCCGACACGGTTACTCGACATTGACCTTTGAAACAGAGATTATCACGTTATGACATTGAATTAAAAGGGTGCCCACTAGCTTATTTTCCATTCGACACAAAACGAAAAGTCTTCAACGATCGACAATCTCTCTATCTATAAGTCCACTGTGTTTGACAAGAACTCCATTACAGTTTTTACTTGTGTAGTTCCATATTCTCCTGTTCCTTGCTTGTAGAAGTATATTCACAAAAACGTTGTCTATATATACAATCCTCAAAGCATATACAATGCATTCAGTCACCAGGCTCTGAGAGAGCGTTTCTAGCAGCAGACACTCTTACCAGTCCTGGAATGGAATGCATGTCGGAGAGCAAGGTCTCGGCTTAATCAAAACTGTACAGATCCAAACAATACACAGAGGACAGCTGAGATTTAACGCAGGGGGATTGTGATTTCCTTTTTCTTAGCAAAGATGAAAATGAAGACCAATATTCTGATGGAGAGGTATGAATTAGGACGCCTGCTGGGGCAAGGGACGTTTGCCAAGGTCTACTACGCGACAAACCTTATGTCTGGAGAAAACGTCGCCATTAAAGCCATAGACAAAGAAAAGATCCTCAAGGTAGGTATGATCGACCAGATTAAACGTGAAATCTCGGTGATGAGATTGGTTCGCCACCCCAACATCGTTCGGCTCTACGAAGTCATGGCGACCAAGTCGAAGGTTTACATCGTCATGGATTATGTTAAAGGCGGGGAGCTCTTCAATAGAGTTGTCCGCAAGGGGAGACTGGAAGAAGAGGAGGCGAGGAAGCATTTTCAACAACTGATAAGCGCGGTCGACTTCTGTCACAGCCGAGCTGTATATCACCGGGACTTGAAGCCGGAGAACGTGTTATTAGACGAAAATGGGGACGTGAAGGTCACTGACTTCGGGCTGAGTGCGCTGCCCGAACAGTTCAGGCAGGACGGACTTCTCCACACGGCGTGCGGCACGCCGGCCTACGTCGCACCGGAGGTCATAACCAAGAAGGGCTACGACGGTGCCAAGGCCGACATCTGGTCGTGCGGGGTCATACTGTTCGTGCTCATGGCGGGCTACCTGCCATTCGACTGCGCGAATCGGATGGTGATGTATAAGAAGATCTATAAGGGGGACTTCAAATGCCCGCCCTGGTTTTCCTCCGACGTTCGGCGTCTTGTCCTCCGGCTGTTGGACCCTAACCCACGGACTAGGATAACTGTCCCACAGCTGATGAATGTTCCCTGGTTTAGCCTGGGCTTCAAGCGCCCGCCAGCCGACAATGATATTGATGTCGGTCTCCTCGATGATGTCGATTCTGCCAGCTTCTTCATCCCCAAGCCGGCCTGCCTCAATGCCTTCGACATCATCTCCCGCTCTCCGGGGTTTAGTCTCTCCGGGCTGTTCAAGGTCGACAACGCAGTGAAGCAGGAGAAGCAATCGAGTTTCACGTCGACTGAGCCGGCGTCGAGTATAATGTCGAAGTTGGAGGAGATCGCGAGGCTGTTAGGGTTCAGCTTCAAGAAGTCGAAGGACTGTAAAGTGAAGTTGCAGGGGTGTGAGCAGGGGCGGAAGGGACATCTGTGTATAGATGCCGAGATTTTCGAAGTCACTCCTTCGCTCTTCGTGGTGGATCTTCGAAAGACCGATGGGGATACGCTTGAGTACAGTAAGTTCTGTAGCTCCATCCAGGAGCTGAGGCCAGGTCTGAAGGACATTGTGTCGAAATGGGAGTGTGACCAGTCGTTGGAATGAATAGTAGGTAGATATTCACTGTATATACCTAGTTGTCATTTTTTTTCTTTTCTTTAGGCGAATGAGAGGCGGACGACGATGCCTGCCCTATGTAAACAGAACTGTCGTGTAGACGGAATGGACTACCAGTTGTATATCTGTGTCCAAATACTACTAGACTTTGGACTAATTAGCATTTAATAATATAGATGTTCTCAATTTAATAAATAATAGTATGTGTCTTTGTCATTTTTTATAATAAAATATATATATATAATCCATTTATCTCACTATGATCTTAGCGATTTTAATAAAGATTTATTAAAGTAAGAGATAGAAAGGTCATTCTCCTCCTCTCTAAACATTGGGAAGTATGCACATTATCATTTAAATAAATTTGGATATACGGAAGTATGCATATTCTCCTTTCGTTTAAATAAAGTAAGATTTTAAAATAAATTTGGATATAGGGAAGTATGCATATTCTCCTTTCCTTTAAATAAAGGAAGATTTTTAAATAAATTTGGATACATGGAAGTATGCATATTCTCCTCTTCTTTAAATAAAGGAAGATATATAAAAGTAAGAAATAGAAAGTACGAGGGAAGTAAGGTCATTCTCCTCCTCTCTAAACATAGGGAAGTATGTACATTCTCCAAATTTGGATGTAGGGAAGTATGCATATCCTCCTTTAAATAAATTTGGAATTGGAATTATAAAGTTTGAAAAATATGTTAATTAAAATATAATAACAAATTATAATTAATAATAAATTTTATGGTTATGTATAAAAAATAAAGAAAATTATAATTATATATTAATAAATTTTGTATTATAATTATAATTATATAGGAGAAAATTATAATTATAATTATAATTATATAGGAGATTATAATTATAATTATATAGGAGAAAATTATAATTATAATTATATAGGAGATTATAAAAGTTTGTATTATAACAAATGTACTATGAAACTTAGATTTAATGTGAGTGTAAGGAGAGCACTCTAAGAGAAAGTGATTTTCACCCTCAACCCTCATAAAGTGACACAGATGACAAACCCTTTCCGACCATGGAGTTTTAGGAATATACCAACTTCGTGATCTTGGCTATATTAATTTTCTTCCTTGAGCTAGTTACTACCTAGAGATACTTTTGATCTTCAAAATTATGATTAATGACCTCCGTATAGTATCTTAATTTTCTCTTAATGGTTAAATTTTCCTCAAGCCACAATTTCTCTTTAAACTTAAAAGTAATAATATTTTTGACATTATCAATATTTTGCAAAATGTCATTTTCCTCAATGCTCCAATGGTTTAACAATCCATGGTATCTTTACACCAACCCTGACAAGACCAAAACAAGCTTTCCACCCTCCATTAATACTTTTCTCAATGTTATAGTTCCAATTGAGCTTGTGATGAATATCAATTCCTAAATACTTGTAAGAAGTCATTTCCTATAGATTTTTATTATAATAACAAGCTTTCCACCATTCATTAATACTTTTCTCAATGTTATAGTTTCAATTGAGCTTGTGATGAATATCAATTCCTAAATACTTGTAAGAAGTCACTTCCTCTAGATTATCATAAATGAAATTTGCGTAAGTATCTTTCTTAGATTTTATAATAATAATTTTTGTCATGTAGATGTTTTAACAAGTTTAAATTTGTAGATGAGAAAGAAATATAGTTTATAAAATAATTGTTTATAAAAATTTAATTTTTTAAAATCTATTTAGCAATAATCATGTATATTTGATGATATTAATATATTTTTGTTTTTAATTTTAAAAATTATTTTTAATTTTAAAAATTATTAAAATAAAAAATAAAAAATATTTAAATATTTTATTGTTTTCTAATAAAAACTTAATTAAATATAATAAAACAACATTGATATTTTATAAAAACCCATATATATGATAATCAATAACAAGAATTATATTTGTTGATAAGAAAGAAGTATATTTTATAAAAATCAATTGTTATTTAAATTTGTTGATAAGAAAGAAGTATATTTTATAAAAATCATTATTAATGTAACCTTGTTTTCCAAATAATATGACTATTTTATAAAAAATTAAAATATCATCCATTTAAATATATATTAAGCATTATGATTCATATTATCACTATATAATTACAACTTAATACCACTATATAATTACAACTTAATAGAGTCTTGAAAAATAACTTAAATTTAATACTTTATGTAAATTTAAAAATGAAAGACGGTGATTATTTAATGTTTTTATTATTTTTTAAATGTAAAATGGATAAGAAATGCTAATATGCATCATTTGGATCTGAAATAGCCTAAAATCCAAAGACCTACAACAGCTCTGCAGCAGCATTAAATAGGCTGTAGCATGCTAGATATTAGTCATCCTACTCTATGCCCATGGATTTTAGGACCTTTGCTGCAATACCAATCCCTTCATCCTTAAGACCCAAGAGAATGTGTTATGTACCTACAAAATTGTGTCCAAGGCATTGTGCTTCCTCTTGGATTGAGAGTCCAAGAGGAAAAGTAGGCTGGAGAGGAAGCATTAAACAACCCCTTTTCAATAGTGTTAGATATTTGTTAATGTGTAATTATGTATATTAATTATATGCAAATATGTAATAAAAATTTAAAAAATTATAAATTTAAATTTAAAAAATAATACAATAAATAAAAGTAAAGTTACATCATATATATATCAATTTCAAACAAGATAACTAAATCTTAAATTATAAAATTTGTTTATGCATTTACATAAACAAGATAGCTAAATCTTAAATTATAAAATTTGTTTATGCATTTAAAAAACTTTTATAGCATTGCGACCCTTCATCTACGTGCTACACTTTTACCCCACAAAAAGTTTCCAAAAAAGAGAGTCCAACTTCCAACAACCATTCCTTATATTTCAGTATTCCACACAAAAACTCTCCAAAAAAAATCCAATAGCCATTCTATAAATTACAGTATAGTAGCCAATAATTTAGAATACGAGGAAGTGACAAAAATCTTATCTTTTATATATTCAGCCTGTGCGAGTTGTATGAAATGTTGTTTAAGATATTATATAAATACCTTTGAATGTAAATAAATTGATTAGGCCTTCACGAGTTGTATGAAAATAAATTGATTAGGCCTTCACTTATCAAGTTTGGCAATGGTGTGGTTATTAATGGTTGGACAAAGGTGGGAGCTGGAACTAATACTGGAGCTGAAGTGGTGGGTTTGTGGAGCTTACTTTTATGTGCCAAAACATGAGGTATTAAATACCTACAGGTTTTTGGGGACTCTCAATTTATCATTAATTGGGCATTGGGGGTTGCACATGTGAAGTCTCTGGAGCTTCAACACTAGTTTTCCAATACCATGTGTGTGATGAAAGACATTACTATTTTATCTTTCAACCATATATACCGAGAAATGAATGTCGAAGTTGAAAGGAGAATAAGTAATATATTAATAGAGAATGCAAAAACATAATATGTAATGAAATTGTGCACTACATGAAAAGAAATTAGAATTAGAATTCATCATTTTTTGTACTGGTTTATAATCAATATAGTTGAATGATTGGAATTAGGGGATATGGATTTAGAACTATGTTCAATCAAATGGTTATTGAAATTTAGAAATGTGATTACTGAAGTGGATCTGGAACGGTGGTTAATCAAATGGTTTTTAGATTTTGGAAATGTGATCATGAAAGTTGAAAGTTTGGAACTTAAGTGGTTTCAAAGATTAAGATTTTGTTTATTGTTATTCTTATTTCCAAACTCGTTCACCCTAGACTTAGGTTATGCTTAAACTTCCACCATCACCTTTGATTCCTGAGTCTATTTCAATTTCATATTTCTACCTTGTTTCGTGTTTTAGTACATGCTAGAGTTATATTAATTAGATAGGGGGGTGGAGCTCATGCCAAGGCACATGTAGCTTCGAGTTTCAAACAAGAATTGACAGAGTTAGTTAGGATAACATACATAATTATCAAGGCTCATGTTGTAGAAAGTGCCTTAATCACTTTTCGATCAACATTTACTTTGTCATTGAGAAGTAAGACATGGATATTTATGCTAGTAAGCAAGATGGTCAATCACTTCCTCTTTATTGAGTTTATGAATGGTTGATATGGATACTTGACTAGAAGAGTTAATCCATATATCTCAAATGGATTCACTAGTATTTAAACATAGATGAATGTAATTCTCAAAGGGCCCTAAAAGTCATAAGAGGAAAACTTGCCTTCTAGTTTGATATCACAACCAGTGTTTGCAAGAATGATGATTGAATAAGCTTATCCTTTGGCCTATGAATTAGGAATCAAGGGGAAGAGGTACCTTGAAATGTTCCTATCAAAATCACAAGTTCAAAATGGAGTAACTCTTCACCCTTTCTTAGGTTGATTCCACTATCGAGTTGAACCCTTGTTCAGGTTGTTTCCACCATCACCATCGACCTTTTCTTATGCTACTTCCACCATTTCTTACCCTATTAATTCATAAGGTACATGATACCCTATTTATACTACAAGGGATTTTCTTGAGCAGAGGAAGTACACATCTTCCCTAGCACCACTAGTCCACCACCAACCTGGATAATTGTACATCTCCACTAGAGAGAGAAAATGTACCTTTGCTAATGATTATTTCCTATAGGGGAGTATAACTCTCCTTTGATTCATAGAGTTGAATGACCCAAAACATATATAAATGGATTCCTTCCCTTAGTGATATCAATATTGGTTGGGTTGTTCCTATATTTGAATAATTTTTAAGGTATGTGCATCACCAGAGTAGTTTTTTCATTGTGTTATTTTACAAGTTTGTTATTGAAGTGATTCAAGATAATATTTTTGGTAGTCATGAACATAGTTTCTAGGTTTGCTCCATCTTTTGTATGTTCAATTGACATTGTATAGATTGCATTTCATTCTCATCCAACCTTGTTTTTTCTCCTAGAAGTTTTACTTGTTACCAAGTGAATCTTGATTGGTTATAAATATTTTTTCATTAATTTATTTATATTGCTGGATATTTTTTATGTTTCTAAAATTTCCTATATATGGTTTCTTTGATTATTTTAGCTAGCCACTATTTATTAAAAAACATAAAATAAAACCATAACATTTTTCATTATATTAAAAAAATTAATTACAAATACAATAAAATTTTGATGTATCCCTATATTTTCAAACAATTTATTTTAGCAGATCACCATTAAAGGATTAAATGTATCATAAACCTTCAAAGTGAAATAAGACCCTACCTTTTCAAATTTGATCCTTGCCAACCCTTGTACCCTTTAAATTTGATCCTTGTAATCAGGCGTTTAGGTAGACACCATCATTGACCTATTAGAATAGTCCATAATTTTGATTTTAATAATTCGTGGAGGGACATTAATATTCAAATGTTGTCATTTAAAATTCGATTTTAATAATTAAGGAGGGAAAGGTTTTTTTATTTTTTAAAAGTTGTCACAATAAATTTGACTTTGTAATAGCTTTGTGGTAACGTGTGTTTCAAGCAAAATTTTCATTGGTCTATTGAAAAACCTTTGAATTTTACGTGTCAATCATAAATCCGCACTTCCTCTCTCTGGTTTAACACAACACGCACTGGAGTCTACTGTAAATTGTAATGACTGTAATGGAGAGCATGTTGGAGAACTGGTGGCCAAACCGAACAGACCCAATACATCAAACCAAATATTCTGATTTTAAAAATATTCATTTCTTTTTAAGATATATATATATATATATATATATATATTGATCTAAATAAAAACAATAAATATTAATTAAATAGAATATAACATTTAAATTTTATTTTATTTTATATATAAATTCAAAAAAGCATATCAAATGATAAATAAGAATATTAATAAGTACATAGACAGGAGTTTGGATATTATCTAACATTTTAGACGTCATTGAGCAGATTAACAAGATTAACCTGATGTATACTTGGAATTCATTTCATGGTCATGTATATTGTTATGCTTAAATTATGCTTAAATGCATCTTGATTAAGATTTACATTAGCTTAGTTAAATCGTCATCTACAACCATTTAACTAAGCTCATTTAAATGGTTAACTAGAACTATTTAACTAAACTCATTTAAAGCCAAGTTAAATGGTTAACTGGAACTATTTAATTATAATATTTTTTGATTGTTTTATGCTTACAGAACCTTTTGCTTTTTCAATTGATGCTTTAAATTTATTGTATCACAAGTTAAGTGGTTGTGCAAATTTATTTTAAGTCCACGTGAACTTTAAAAATGACCAACGAGGTATCACCCGTCACAAGTTAAGTGGTTGCCCTAATAAATATAGAAAATTTCATAATTTTTTTCTCATTTTGATAATCATTAAGTGCCAATTGGTTTAAACTTCGCTTATATTCAACCTTTTCTAGCATGTCTTTTATAACATCAATGTTAAATTCAGTACTATAATTATTTTTTAAACCTAAAGATTCATATTTAAGGAGTAATTGAATAAACCTAAGGTATTCTTATTTAAAGAGTAAGTGAATAATGCCCATGCATGGACATATTTACTAATTTGTTAATGTTAAAAATATGTGTTAGTTAATATTTATTTTGGATGTAAACTTGGTATGTTAATGTTAAAAATATTTGTTAGTTAATATTTATTTTGGATGTAAACTTGGTAGGTGTTAGGACTGTCCTTGATATTATTGGACAAACAAAACTAACCATGAATAAAATCAATTTTAAAATGGTACAAGCCACCATAGGATTGAAACAAAAGGCTCCATGCAAAGTTAAGTGGTGGCATGACATCAAATGGAAAGGAGAAGTCCCAAACAATCTGAATATGAACCATATGCACTCAACATTGAATGTGAAAAATGTAGGTGGGAATATGTTTGTGTCTGAACACTTCGGAAAAATTGTCCACTTGAGTTTTATTTTAATTATTGGCGACCATGTCTATAAGGAATCACAAGGAAGGAAATAGGGATTAACCTGGACTTTGGGTCAACCTTGATTCCTCAAATTGTGGTGATCAAACTCTATAGCATAGCAAAGACAACTTGGACAATAACTAATATGGGAGAACATAGTGATCTTGTTTGTTGTGCTTTTTGCATACTAATGGATAAACAACCTGTTTTGAGTAGACATGAGAGATTCCTTATAGTAGACAATCATTCCATGATAATTGGTTTAATAAAGAAAGTGAATGCTTAGGAGGAGACTCAAAGAATAAGGTATATTGAAATTATGTATTTTAATGATACAACAAAAGAGACAAAATGATCATTTAGAAACAGAATGCAACAAATTACTCAATATGATGACAAACCTAGTGAGAACTTCTCAGCTTGAATCTATTCAAAATAGAATCTCAGTGGGTTCAACATTGGAGGAAGTAAACAAGAACAATCAATGCAATAAGAGATTGGGGGGAGTGATGTAATACCCCAGTTTTGACCCCAATTGAATTAAATTATATATGATGTAAATAGCGTTATTAAATCATGGTGTGGAGCTCAAGGCAAAGGCCCCACCATGGATTTAGAGTTTTATGTCCGGAAATTAAAATAGATGTTGATGGTTATCGTGCTAGCCAATGGCACAATATAATTTGGACATCATGTAAATATGCAATTAATAAAAATACCCACAACTAGCTATGTCAATGCAACATTAAAGAGATGGGGGCATGATTTCAAAAGGAATAAGGGGGGGGTATTCAAACCCTTGAGCCAATAGGGTAAATCCAAATGTCAAAGGGAAAACCCATAAAGCTGTCAGCTACCCATTTTTATCTTTTTGTGCCAATCATTTATTTCTGCCAAAAATTGAATGAGGAAGTTATTTCCTTGGGATGGGAAAGGTATGGAGGTCAACAAATTTGAATTCGGAAGACCATCCATTTTGGAAAAATGTGTTTTGGATTATGGGGTAAGTAAACACCCACAAAATGTATGCCCAACCCATTATGCATTCATGTCCTCCTCTTCCTCACGTGTTTTGGGAGCTCCTGGGCGTTTTCCTCACAGGGGAAGCAGTTTCCTTCTTTTCCCCATGGTTGGGAAGTCGTTTTTGGGTAATGCTTAGTGGTTGGGCTCTCTCCTTGATGTTTTTCTATTGATTCCTCATTCCACGACTAGGAAAATCCATTTTTGGTATTATTCAGTGAGTGGGCAGAGGAGAACCATGATTTAGGGGTTTTAAGAGGTCGTTTTCCCTTTCCTCGCGCAACTAGAGATTGTTGTGCATTTCCCTCATGAATTTCTGTGTTTTCGTCATTGTTCTCCAAGATGGAACCCTATTTTTGGTTATGTTCTGTGGCTGGGAATATATATCCACAAATTGGGGGTTTGTAGAGGTTGTTTTTTCCCACGTGAAGCCCATAGACGTCTCTGAAATCAAATTTGCTATTAGAGGGTTGTTTTCCCCTTATTTCCATTTTTTGTTTTGGCTTCCAGGACGTTTTTTTCCATACCCAGAACTTGTATTTGGTTGTGGAGTGTATCCTTGTATTGGCTTGGCCGAGTAATACCAAGGTACCCATTTGTTAGTGGGTTTGGTTGTATTTTGATATGAAGGTTGACTTGGTTGAGTAAGTCCAAGGAACCCATCTATTAGTGGGTTTGGATGTGCTTTGGTGTGAAGGTTGGCTTGGCTGAGTTAGTCCAAGGAACCCATATGTTAATTGGTCTGACTGTGTTTGGATGTGATTGTTGGCTTGGCTGAGTAAGTAATTCCAAGGAACCCTTATGTTATTGGCTTGTTGTCTTAGTAGCATGTGAAACCCAATTGCTTATTGGTTTGGATGGAAAGTCTGTGAAACCCAACTGTGTGTTGGCTTGACTCTGGGTGTATGGTCTTGTTGTGTGTGAGTCAGTTGTTCCCTAGTTCCTTGTGGAAATCATGCCAAACTCGGGGGTGGTAGTGGTGCCTAGAGATTGATGAGCACACTGGCCTATGGTTGGGTGGAGCATTGCAGTGACATAGCTAGTTGCGGGGAAGCTTGTTTTCAAGATAATTTTTACTTGTATTTAACTCTGCAATTGTATTTGTTTTGTAAATTATCATGAACATGTTGAATGCCTGAGTGTGAATTTATGTATTTGCTTTCGTTGTTTAATAAATTATACATCTGCATTTGTATTTTATGTTCAAGGCATTTTATTTTATGTGTTATGGGGCTAGATTTCCCGTTCGATAGAAGCAACAATGCGCAGTCCCGTCGTCTCCATCATCGGTATGAGGGGAGGGGACGTGACAAGTGAAATGGAACATGTTGAAGAGGAGAACGTCCACCTTTAGGAGGATTAAAATGAAGCTCATAGTGGGCATGATTTTATTTATATGGTTTTAGTATGTTTTTGCAAAACAATTTTTTTATTAGATCAATTCAATAGAATATATAGTAGTAAGATACAATGTAATCCCTCAAGAAAAGATAGAATCATAGCCTCTATAGCAAGCTCTCTTAAATTTTGTATAGTCTATGAATAAGAGGCATATGAATAATTCTTTATTTTGTATTATTAAGTTGAAGAATGTGGATGCAACACAATTAATATACAAATATACCTATTCTAGTAAAATTAGAAGATTCACTTCTGATTTATTAAGCATCAAGAAAGATCAAATTTATTTTAATGCAAAATTCTTTTATGATGCAAAACTTTGAGGAAAGGTTTACAATTTTATGGATTTGATCATTCTCAATGCTTGATATATTCAAGGTTAAAATCGATCTAAGTTGGTTCCCAAACATAGGGAACATGTGAAAATTTTATGTTCAATAAAAAACAAAAGAAATCCCACACGTTCATTTTAATGTCTTGATGAGCAGAAAGGGGTGTCCACTATATTTGTACTAACCACATATTGAATACACAACCTACAAAATTGCACTAGCATGCACTACAAATATCCCTCCCATTTGTGTTATATCTGCATGGACTCAAGATTCCTCTTCTGGGTCCATATGGTTATGAGGTGAAAATATATGACAAGTCCATCACTTTTATATCCCATTTATATTAGACCTATATTGGTGTTCATGACCTAAAATATGGTGTATGAATCCCCACATTTATGACACATTTGAATATGGGCCACTATATCTATCTTTTCATGAAAGTTTTGATTTTTGATATTGATCAATTCTTCAAATACCCCAACTACATTATCTTTTGTTTGAAGTTCTTCAATAGATGTTATTTTTATAATTGTTGGATGATTGTTTTCAATATGAGATACATTTTCATATTTAGCCATTGCATCATTTAAGCTTCTATGTTATTGTCTTTGTTCATTAGTTTACAATCCCTTGCATGAAGTTGATCGAAAAAATGCGGCAATGGGAAAATCAGGAAAGTGCTCATACATGAATAGTGGAGGTTTTTAAAAGAAAGAACACAATTCCTTTACATTTGCATTGGAACTATTCAAACCACCATGGAAAATTTCCAGAAATTTCAACGAGTCTAATTTAAAAGAACATGTGTAAACTCTAGGAAGCACATAGGTTAGTTATGCATGCTCATTCCTTTGTTTGCAAATAAACAAGAGGTCGTAACTTCATTATTTCTAATCTACAAAACACTTTATTGGAGAGAAGGACACACATTTTAGAGTAATGGAGCAATTTATCCACCTACATGTGATGAGGATGAGTAAGGTTTCCATCACCACAATTTATCATTGTTTCTAACAATTGTCAAGTGTCTTTCCCCATATTTTCTTTGAATTTGAGGTAGGTGTATTTATCCAATTGTTTTTTTACACTTCTTAAATTCTATAAATTAAGAAATGAAATTAAAAATATATAATTCTTGTTTAATTGAAGCTTATAAAATATATTATTAGTGATGCTACAAATGAACATGACTTGATCTCACCATTGCCAATTGAAGAAATCCCCAACCCTAACCCCCAACCACTAGGTGGACATGCAGACACTGACATCAACAATGGCATTGAAACATTAATAAACCTATTTAGCTCTTTTAGAAACACCAAAGAGCCATCACACCTTTCTTTCAGCACATCCCTTGAGAGCATTGTATCTTCCAATAATTATTCCCTAGTTCAGTTATCTTGTATGTTTTAATACATGGCTAGGAAGTATGAATACTACAATATGAGTTTAGATAGAAACGGGTGAGATTTACGAAATTCAAAATAAGATTTGGACTATGTTTAATCACCTCGGAACTGGCCAACACCCTCATGTGAAAAATGAGTGATTTTGCATGGACCATTGCATATACCAACAATTCATTGACAACTTAATGGATATATATGTTATAGTTTCTGACAAACCTAGTTGTAATAACTAGAAAATGCCATTGTATTTTCTCAAGAAATTGTGGGATGAATTTGTTTTAGGTCTCCATGTCAACTAGTTTGGAATTCACGAATTTCATGGGTAGACCATGGGTTTACACAAGATTGATAGAATGATAGGAATGACCCATTGATAGGTTCACACCTTCCTAGGAAGATTATTAACCCCTATTTAGTATCTAGGGATCTCAACAATATTCATGAGACACAGACATTAATTACCATGCACTAACTCATACTTTACATCAACATAGCACATTTTTTTCTTATGCCAATAGGAGGAATCGTCAAACAATATGGATCTAGATGATGGAGGAATAAGGTTATGGTCCCCAAGAAACACAACTAAGCCTTGTTAGGCAATGCCATACACACATACTAGGTTTTTTTTTATCATAGTTCATGTAATCATCTCCGATGTTTGAGTTGTGGGTGTACTTGTATGGGTCGATGAAGGATCCTATATAGGGGAATCTCATTGATGATGTTACTATGAAACCATGGTTTTGGACTTCATTGATTATTATTATATATAATTAAAATGAAATGTATTCTATATATTTAATTGTGAAGTTTTTACAAAAGTCTAATTATTTTCCATGTGTAGTTGGCACAATCTAATGCACATGCCTTTCCTTAGGATGCATTAGTCACTTCCATTGTCGCTACAAAAGTTATGGTGGCTTGCTTAATGGGGATACCTCACATGTAGATATTTTGGAAGTATATTTTTTTTAATATATGGTATTTCAAACTTTTTATGTTTCATTTTTTTTTATTTTTACAACATTAACTTTTCAATGACATATGGAATATTTTTTTGGAACCTATTGTCATTGTTGTCAGTGCTTTCACACTCCAATAGCTGAAAAATGGGGTTCTACTGACTTAGAGAAGCCAAGGTAAAACAAACAGAAGAGAGTGTCTCTTGTGGCACTAGTGTGTGGGATGGTGCAATAAATGTAGGTGAACCCTAGTAAAATATGAGCCAAACTATGTGATTGTAAATATAAACTAAGGTGCAAATTCTATATGAGCTGTGAATTAAAAAGTAGGAAATGTAAATGTTTCACTGTAAAATATGAAGTAAAAGTAAACCATGAACAATAACAGTAAAATGCTATTGTAAATATGAATCATAAGAGTAGAAACACACCATAATAAAACTATATCCCATTCAAGCAACATGTAATAGAAATAAATTTTTCTTCTTTCATTATTTGGAATGAATAAGTATTTACAATTGGTTCCAAGTTACCTCGAATGATGATGAACCCTTGCATCTGCGTGGTAGATTGTGCTCCCAGTCTTCAACTCCCACTGATTCTCCACTTCAAGACTCTATGGGTGTCGAACTCAACAGGGGTTCCAACCTCAAATGGTGGCTAGGGTTTTTGGAGTAAAAATGGTTCAGTGTCGAAAGGAAAATGGAACTTGTGTCTGTCTCATATGGGGGTCTCCAACCTTCTATTTATAGGAATTTTGACTAGTTGTATCTTTCCCTTGGTTTTGGGTGCCCCATTGTATTATTCCATGGTTTTGAGATTTTCCCACTCTTTCTTATTTTCAAATGTTTTTTCCACTTTTTTCTTTAATTTTTGTATTTGGGGAATATTTCCTTATTTTTATGTGGGAAAATAAGTATTTTTGTCAAATATGGTAAAAAAAGATAAGTTTTTTTGGGCCGCTGGAGGCCAAAACTTAGGAAATGGGATGTATGGATGATATAGCTAAGGGGAATGAGTTAGGTGATCATATTTTGGGTGTTAATATATTTATCCGTGATGTGTGAGGGAGGGAGCTCATCGTATGGATGATAGACATCGTATGATTAATACAGTTGAATGAAAATGAGTAGGAAGGTAGTGGAGAATCAGAGTAGCTTCGAAGGGTGGAGCACGCATCTTGCACGAACTGAAAGGGCCATAACTGGAAGCACAAATCCTCAATAATGGTGGAGGTACACATAATATCAAATGGATAATGAGGAAAGTATCTCCATGCTTGTGTCAATATCTCAAGATATGCAAATGGTCAAGACCATAGTGGACCTGAATAATACATAAAGAAATACTACATACATCATGGGTGTCACATAAGGAGTCAAACATGGACTAAAATGGTGGTCTAATGGAGGCGGAATTGAAGGACTGATATTGGAAACAAGGGCATGCAACATGGATGCCTAGTCACAAATGATGCTCAGAAAGGTCAAACAGTTGTAAGGACTCAGACAATTGAGTATATGAGTCTCTAAGGTACAATAAATTGCAACTAGAATTGGATGTACTGGGAAGCATGAAGTAATTCCAAACAATGTTACCAACGTAGCCAGATACCCAAAGGAACATAATATGGATGGGGTTCCATAGTGACTCACCAATGTGCTAGAGTTAAGGGACATCCAGGGTCTTCGACCAAAAGATGAGAAGACCAATCCCCTGGACGAATATCAATGATGCAATGATGTGGTTGATGTCGAGCATTGAGAGACAACCATCTGAAAGAGAAATAAGGAATCCCCTTAATGGTTTGTAGGAACTCATTGATCATGGTGGTGAGGCCAAGGTACAATGACCTGTGGGTCTATCCTCTGAATATATGTGCTGGCATTGACAAAGGGAGACCTGCAACTACTAAGGAAATAATGGTTCCTTGATAGGAGTGCGAGGTATACAACCATTTAGTGATGTGGATAAGATGTTGGAATGAGACATTGTAGGTGGGTATGAGGGTGAATGAGCAATGGGACTCAAACTTGCTTTGTTCAAAGTATGAAGGTAGGCCTGACCTGACAACATATGAAATGGATCTCAGGGGAGGGAAACATAGCTGCGGGGGGCTATACTGGGTATAACTATAACAAGATGACCTCGGAGGTAAAAAATGTGCATAAAAAAGGAGGGGGGCTCTAAGGGTGACTTGTTGCAGAATACACTGCAAAAAGGTGACTAGGAATGTTGTTGACATAAAGGACTAGATGTGATTTGCAGTGGTACCGAAAAACACTGATTTGGCCTTCTTCATGGTTTAAGGAGCCGAGAGAAGGGATAGAAGTGTGCTCTAGATGGAAATATATCATTGATTTTATCAATCCTAGGTCAGTTGATTCTTGTCGATGTTTTCCATTTTAGAGAGTCTAAAAACAGGAAGAATATTCCAGTGGCGATATTTTTTGTAAAGTCAATCTCCAAGGCCTGAAAAAGCATAGAAGTATGCAATGGAGAAATCTTCTAGTCGAAAGGGGCTAGAGTATTCATTTTTCATAAATAGTCCATCTGGCCTGAAAAAGGGGTAAATGTATACTGTACAGACGCTATTTCTTGTCCTTTAATGAGTCTAAAAGAGACAAGATCACTCTACAATATTTTCATTGTTTAATGATTCAGAAAAGAGATTAACAGAAACTCCATGCTAGGAGTCCCGGGGAATAGGCCAATGATTGGCAATATGAATAAATTCTTGAGGCTTCAAACTTAGTATGGCATACTATACAGACTCCCAATACTAGGGTGATGCAAACGACATGGGTGCCAAATGCAAGGGGGTATATAAAAATTTCATCCATGTGAGGGAAGACTCTACTTCCGAGCAAGGGAAAATGCAACGGGTGGCTTGGCGAGGCCACTTACTAGGATAACAAGGGTTGCTACAATATCAAGGGAAAAAACTAGGCAATGCATCAACTCGATATAGGGAAGGATGTCCTATATGCCAGTTAAGGGATTATACCTGTAGAAGCAGTCAATACCACAAAGGAGGCACACAACCATGACCTGTATCTGTACACACAACAAGGATACTCGATCATAAATGTGCATCTAGAATATAAATCATGCATACAAATACATATATAAGGTGACTTACATGGTGCAACATAAATCGATGCATGCCTTGAAGGTGGCTTGACGAAAAGTCCATGATCTTGAGGAAGGTTCCCAATAATCATGAAAGGCACGAAATATGGATTTCAACGATGCAAATGGTGCAAAACAATAGATGCAGAATGGCTTGTCATATCGCGAAATGGTCAAGATCACGAATGTGAAAAAGTGAGAAGGGTTAAGGTCCTGCCCCCATGCTTTGGGAATGGGGTTTGGGTTTGTGATTATGGATTATATATGTGTGCTGATGAGCTATGGGCTCATTGAAATATTGAGACAAATGTGACATGGCAGGGTCAAAATGAGTGATTTTTCTCCCCATTTCAGGGTTGAGGTAGTCGATCATGACCCCTACTCCATAAGCGTCTATGGGGTGTAGATTCTCTCATGAAGAAGTATCAACAGGGTATCGAGAAACTATGGGAAGGGGGGCATACAATGAGTTGGATAGCCATGGTGGAAAGCTATCTTGGTGATATGAAGATGGGGGATGCCTCCGTCGAGGTGGTTGTCCCCAGTATCACCGGTGAGGATGATGATGATGAGAAGGAAGGTCTAGATTCCTATCCCCATGCTGCAGGAATGGGTTTTTCTCATCGGTTTGGAAGGATCAAACAGGTTGGTCGGAGGGACTCATTTTCATCGACACACTCGTAGTGGTATGGATGATGAGGAAGTCTCATTAGAGGGCGAGATGGAATAAATGGTGTGCATATCACTTAAATAATTCACTAGAGGATGAACATATTCGATAACTATGACTTGGGGTTATATGGAGAGTTTGCGCAAGTTAGTAAAATCTTGGCAATGGTGAGAGTAGTGGCCATATAGACCACATTCCGCACAAGGGTGGTTTGTACGAAGGGGTTTGTTTTTGGGTATGGCGTTGTCTGGAAAGTGGACGAATGAGACTTTCTCATTAGGATCGTTACCCAACATATCCATGTGAGTATGAAAGATGGGAAAATTAAGGCAATTCTATGTAACATGACCCAAAACATCGTACAAAGCATAAGGCGGCGGCGCTCAAGCTAAGGAAATAGAGGGTGGGTCACAACATTAATTTGATTGGTGGATGGGGCAGTGTTTGACATGTTTCACCCTACCTCATTCTTAGGAGGAGACAGAAGTTTGTTAGGGACTCGCTGAGTGACAGCTTGAGGGGCTACCAAAATTGAGGTACGTTGGGTGGTGGGCAGTTAACAGTGGTAATAGGATGAATTGGTCTCAAAATGACCTATGGGGATGGGAGAGGGTTTGGTGGTGTGAGGTACCAAACTAGAATGCCCAAAGTTAAACTTGATAAGTTGAGGATTTCCATAATAGACGTGCTCATGATTCATGAAGGTGGGAATATGAAAGGTATTTGTTGAATAGGTGTGGCTCCCCATTGGTTACCGGCTAGTGGATTCGGGGCAAACGTTGGCATCCATTGCGGTTGTGGTTGTGGTTGTGGTGGTTGCTGGGTCATTAGTATATCAGTTGAAAGGATGAAAAGGTATGATATATGGACCACTGTCGGATGTGGTGGTAATGCCAAAAACGTAGCAGTCGTAGGGGCTTCCTCGAAGACATCTAGGGCGATGGTAGTCAACGATGGAAAGGACACATTGTTGATCGCATTATCCACCATGTGGAGGATGTTTTCTGGGGTGGAAGGACCCTTGGGATCATAGTACATTAGTTTGTTGATTTTGATTACCTTCTCTTCATGAGGGAACATCATGGTCCTAAAGGATGTCAAAGAAATGACTTTCATAGTGTACATGTAAGTACTCCCCAGGAGGAGGTTGTAATCAAGGTGGGAATTGGCCACTTTAATGTCTATGATGACAGTTTTTTCGGTTAAATCAATAAGAAAATTTAGGAGAAGTCCCTAGGGTTCAACAACACAACCATCACAGGCACACAAATTACTAGAGGATGGTTCTAACTTGGGGCACCTGATATTTTTCCATACAAAGATTGACATCATGATGCATGTGATGTGCCCTCGTCAATGATGCACCTGTGAATGACCAAATTTTGGATGGTGACGAGTATTTGGAAAACCATTGATGATGGCATACATGGCTCAGACTGGTCAATATCAAAGGTCATCAAACACACATATGTGGGATTGATGGCGCTTAACATGGATAACGGTGCTTTGTGCTATGTTAGGAAGTTTCTGAGAACTTCCAAGGTCAACATGGTAGCGAGGGACTAATACATGTCATCAACAATGCTATAGTTGGGTGCAGTAAGAGAATTGGCATTTTTCATGAAGCATCGTGAAGAAAACTTTGGAATCTTAAGGTTTGCATATAGAAGGGGGCGAGGTAATTGTAAGGCTGGGTCAAGGGGAGGCGAGTCACCAAAATTGTTAGTTGAAGTGGTATCAGAGGATAAATTGTATTGGTTTTAATGGGTTTTTCGTTCAACTTCATTTGACAAGGTAAATAAATGTTGCATTCCTGAGTTAGGGGGTTGAATGAAGGAAGAAATGTAATGCTCCATAGGTTGGGTTATCACTACCCATTAATTAGGAAAAAAAGTTCTATAACAGCTTGGGAGGTGGGGTTAGTGGAGGTGGGTTAGGTTGCGCTTGAGAGGAAATTATAACATTGCGTTGGCTAGCCTCATGCCAAAGTTGACGGGCTCTAGCTAAGTGTGGACAATGATGTGTGTAGTTTCCATAGACATTATAGAAACAACATGGGTGGTTAGTCCTTAACTATGGGTTCTTTCCTTTCGTGGGTAGTTGATTAAGGTCCTAGTTGATAGGATGGGCTCCATTGTTTCCTGGGGGGTTTGGAGGTGGGTCGCCCCCTCCCTGGTGTTGATTGTTTCCATGATTCCTACCTTGTCTCCAATTAGGTTTCCATTATTGGTTATTGGTGCCTAGTGGAAGTTGTGTCAGGTTTTGTTGGGTGTAAGCTTTCCCTTGTGGAGCAGGAGGATTTTGAGGCAATGTTAGTGTTGTGGCAATTGATAGAGGATTTAGGTAAGGATACTAAGGGTTGGCTACCAAAAGCAATGCATATCCTTGAGGATGGGTTCCATAAGTGGGTCAAGGATAAATTGAGTTGTGGACATGAGAGATGGGGGTTGGAGGCACATAAGAGGGTGTCACTCCAAAATGTGTGGTGTCTCGAGAGACTTCAAGGATGTAACCTGGAATGGAGAAGGACACCATCATTGGTGGGGTGACACTTGATGGATTTCCGTATGAAGGAGTCTACATGGGAGGGATATGGTTGTAATATTGGAGTACGGTTGTGACTGAACTAATAACGCCATTCACGGCATGAGATTCCCCCAGTAGATGTTTGTGAGCGGAATCGCCACAATGTGTTCCTGGAAAAATGGTATATATGTAACTTGACCAAGTGTAAATCAAGTCGAAATATTGGGATATTAGGATATCCTCTTCCTTCGCCTATGGGAAGTTAGAGGAAACATCCTTAGCGATGGCTAGGATCAAAGACTTTAAAAACTAGTCAAGGAATAACCTATCATCTAGCTTGATTTTACATAAACTACGTCATCTATGCCATTCATGGATATGGTCCATGATATGGGTATTGGTGTTTTGAAAACAATACAAAAGGATCTCTACACTAGAATCATATTGCACGGGTAGCTAGAATAACTGCAAGAACATGGAGGCTAGTGATGTGAAGGTGGAGTGGGTGTCATGTGGTTGCTTAATGTACCACTTGGCTGCAACACTAGTGAAGGTCCTCTAGAGGAGACATAGTCTAACCGAGTCATCGAATATGGAGTTCGAAGAACACTAGAGGTGGAAAAACATGATGTGGTTATGGGGATGTTCATCAACCTTCCCCTCAAATTTAGGGATAGCCAAAGGGATTTTGGTAGGCATCGATCTCTAGGTAGGATCTTACTGAATTGGTTCATTTGTCAATTGTGCCAAATCAAGAAGGTTAAGGCTAGCCATGAATAAAAGGCTCATGGGCATGGAGGTGCCATGTGGAGGTACAGTCATGGGAGGGTTCCCTTTAGAATGGTCCCGACATGAGGATTTCCTACATGGGGGTTTCTAGAAGAAGGGTTTCCATTAAAAAAGTATCCTATGTAAGGTTTCCCCATTACAACATGCCCAATGGGTGATTTGTTGATGGGGGAATTTTATGGAAGGGAGGTTCCCAGTGGGTGGGTTTCCAAAGGAAGGGATCCCAACTAGAGGGTTCCCAGTACGTGGGTTCCCAATGGGCCCAGTTCCTAGTAGATGGGTTCCCAGTAGGTTGGTTCCCAATAAGTGGGGTTCTCATAGGTACATGTTTTCCATCGGATGAATGGATGTGACCAGACATGGGGCTGTGAGGGAGCAAGGGATATGAGTGATAAGGATCGATCACAAATGCAACTCTCTCAGAAAAGGGTGCTAGCGAGAGTGAAAGATGTCGATAGAAGTGCGACAGAATTAGTCTAACAAACCAAACCATGGTGACTTCCCTTGAAGATTATAAGAGAACCTCAAAGGATCAATGATGGCAGAGTGATGTAAGTGCAAAAGAAGGCTAAGAACTATAACCCTGTGTGTAGAACCAGAGATATCAACAAAATCGACACTCAATCCAACAACATACTGTAAAAAAATAATGTAATCATGTGTCGCAACAGGTGAGTAGCAATAAAAATAGATAGAATTCCAATAAGAAGTCACTACCTAGAAACAAAAAGACTCACTAACCTATGAGGTATGAGAGCATGAAAACACCTAACTAGAGAGCTAGAATCCCTCACAAATCATATCCTCTGTAGGGTGATAAAATCTAAGTCAGGAAATACTACCTGGAAGACCAATAATGGCTATGGGATATCCCCTTTATCGAGAGGGACCCTGGGTAAAATATCCATAGAATATTGGTAACTAAGCTACCCCATTCATGACACGTCCTAGTAGGTGAATTTTCCACTTTATCCTTTCGTCATTGCACCCCTTGTAGGGTGGTTTGGAAATGAAGCGACGACTATGAGTAGGTGTCTTTCAATACATAGTGGAGTGCGTCGTTCCACCTAGATCCCCAGAACCAGTCTTGTGAATTCAACCCTCCTAAGGGAGAGGCCTGTTAGTTTTTATCATTCAAGCTAGCATTATGTTAGGATCTTTCTCTGAGAGAATAACAAGTACATCAATCAAACACAAGAGACAATGAACATAGTGTTTTTCCTCGGGGAAACCATAAATGGAGAAAACCCCGCAACTTCCTCAAATATAGAATCAACACCAAAAGTAAAACCCAAAATAGTAAGATGATCTCCCGACAACAGTAACCTCTTTCTTCCTTGCCCTAGTGTCTTCTTCTTCCTTATCTATGCGCTACAACTGAGTGTGAGTGAGTCTGTGCTAAATAGAGAGGCTAGCTCTCTATTTATACTAATTCCCGACATGAATAAACCCTACTAGGGCCGACTTCACTAGGTGAGTCTAATAACCCTAATGCCTCGAAACTATGGGTACTTTAACCCTTAGACAATAGGAGGGTGTTGAGGCCTGGAAATTCGCAGGCGACAACAGAAAGGGATTCTCCTCAATCAACGTTCCCAACTAGCCCGTTGACTATTTGGTATAGGGAATCCGTTCGGTTTGCGGTCCGGCTACCATAGGTCAAACACAAACAAAGGCTTTACCGGTTGCGTCCCGGTCCACCGGAATTTGTATTTTAACTTAAGAATGATATGCAAGAAGTGAACTAAACATGCAGGGTGGTGAAGGATGCAGGGAGCAGTCACAATGTGATGCGCAGGTTCTTACCTCTCGTCTTAGACTCGCCGGCATCTGAATCACACATGCAGCTATGCAATGACCTAACTATCTATCTATACCTATCTACCTATCCCCGGGGAGCCAACTTATATTTAATATATATGAGTAATGCCGATGTGCACACATGATAAAAGCAATTACAGATAGCTGACATTTACTTTTACAAGCATGAACAATGAAAGATATTTCCACAACCAGATAACTAATTGTTTCATGATAAGCATGCATTATTCATGGTGGTTATTTCATAAAATAAATCAGAAATCATTTAAACAAGACATAGGTCATAAGTTAGAACGATCTCACGATTCATGGACACAATGCTGAAAAACAAAGTAGTTCATCTTTCAACTATCCATGGCAAAACATTTGAAATCCCACCGATCTTCTTTCAACAGGAAAACTGTAATTTCTATTGCAAAATGAAGTAGTTCTTCTTACAATATGTAATCACCAGTCTTACTGGGGAAAAAAGCCCCTATTCCTTCTATGCTTCCTACTTTTATACAAAAGGTCAAAATGGTTGGGCTGCCCAAAGTGACCTTTGGGCTTCCCAACCTTCTGCTCTCCCAATGCTTCATTTCTCAAAAAAATTTACAAAAATATTAAATTATTACAAAGTTTGACCATTCCTTTATGAGGAGGGTTCCGCCTGGCTATCTAAGAACTTCTTCCACGCTGCTGCTTCAGTAGCAATGCCTGCAAAAGCGCATGGCTCTAGGAACTGAATGTTGATTTCAAACTTTTCAACTTGGTTCTTGATGGCCTCGATCCGTGCTGGGCTCAACCGAAGCTGATCTTCTAGAAACTGCATGCTAACTGCTGCATGGCCTACCTCGTTCTTCAGTACTAGGTCATCAATGGCTCTAATCTGCTGAGTTCTGGCTTCTGCATCTTGATATCTTTTCTGCAATGTTTCCATAAAGGCCTCATGGTACGGGAACTCTTCAAGCCTATGCTCAGCCTCTGTTTGACATCGGTTGTATGTATTCAGGAGCCTTCTGAAATACTCTGAGCATGCTCCCTGCATCTTTTTTACAGCCATCTTGAAGTCTTCTGCAGTACTGATGGCAAACTCTACTAGGTTGTGGTCCCTCTTGAGGGCTTGATGTCTTTCGCTGGTAGCCCTTCTGGAGTCTCGGCATCATCTTCCAGCCTTGCCATTCTGGCACTCAAGACCTCAAGAACCTCCTGAGATCGATCAACGAAGTATGAGGAAGTTTCCATGATCTCTTCTAGCCTACTGTCAATCTGAAGGACTTTGCACCTCTCTTCTTCTAGAGCCGTCTGTAGTTGTAGCATTTGAGCTTTTTGAGCCAGGATATATTCTTTAAATGGCTACAGATTTACCTGTTGTTCCTTAGCCGCCTCCATATCAGCAATCAGAGAAGCGAGCTGCTCTTTCAGTTCTTTGGCGTATGAATCATTGGATTCATAGATTATCTTTATCTGTTCCTCTAGATCTTCCACCTTTTCCAGTAACTATTCCTTATCACTCTTCAGACTTTGGGCTTCCTGTTGTACATTTTCTAGGGACTCCTGTGCTGTTCCCTTTGCTTGCGTCTCCACTTGAAGGATATAGACTTCACCTTTTGAGGATTCCAGTTCCCTTTGCATGTGCTCATATTTCCTCTTGAGTCTATTACCTTCATCTCTTTCTTTTCTCGGTGTGTCTTTTAGCTAAGCAGAGGTCTTATTAACTGACTCTAGTTCAATCATCACCCTGTTTATGTTGTCCTCAGATGCATCAATCATGGCAGCCCCAGCTCTTATCGTGAACCTAGGATCCTTGTCCGTCCTTAGCATGACAGCGGTATCTGTGACCATATTCCCTGATAGATCTTTCGCTTCCACCTTCTTTTCCATCCTCCTCATTATTCTTTTAGTGGCCCTGTCACAATAGACAGTGCTGAAGTCGGGGACTTTCTCTCCTTTTTTCTGAGTGAAAGGTATTAGCTGGAGCGTAGGGGTCACAAGAGTGCTAGCAGCAGGTATTTGCAAGGTCTGCACCTCTGGGTTTTCCTCTTCCTGGGTCTGCCCTATCGGAGTTTCAGAAGCTGACTGTTGGGTCAATTTCATTTTATCAGCCTCTTTCTTTTGGAGCTCTTCATCCAGCTTTCTTTTTGCTTCCTAAGCTGCCTGTCTGGCTGCCTCTTCTATTTCTTTGGCTGCCTCTTGTGCCTTTTCAGCTGCTTCTTGGGAAGCTTTTCTTTTTTCTTCTTCTCCTTTCTGCAGCCATTCTGAACTTCCTGTTCTAGCTTCTGGACCTCTTCCTATCTCCTCTTGGCCTCTTCTTCAGCTCTGGCCTGCTCAGCTCTGGCTTGCTCAGCCCCTTTTCCACCCTTGGTGGGGTTCTTAGGCTTAAACCTCCTTCTCAGATCTATCAAGTTAGGGGCACTTTGGAAGACAGATTCTTCCTTGTCAAAGTGGTGAGTGTACTCAAAATGTACTTTATGTTCTTTACAGTGCTCTGCCATTCTACTGTGAGTATCATTCCTTCGAAAAGTCATCTCACCAAAATGGAACTTCCCCAATTCTTCTATGAACTCCGCAACTTGTTTTACCTTGGAAAATCTGTAGCTACCTAGTTTGAATGGCAGTGGAGGATATGTAGCCTTCTTTTGCTCAAAAAGATAATTCCCTATTCCATCAATGAATACCTGCCTGACTGCCTCTTTATGAATAACATAATCTGTTGCGTATTTGGGCAGCAATAAGGGGCATTTCATGCCACCAAACATTCTGATGTACATGCCATTCTCAGTCAGGAAATAGTCTACATGCTCTTCTATTACCTGCATGGCCTCCTCTGACATACAGTCACACTCCTTCCAGAAGATGAGTGCGTAGAGTGGCATGATGAATTGCTCGCAGACCTCCCTGTAGTGGCTATGGTACTGCTGAGCCCACAATGGTCTATAGGTGGCATACACAGGCATCCTTTCCCTGTCCCAGACACACTTGAGACCAGGGAAAGGTTGGTTGCACAGTATACAATCTACCAATATCGAGCTCATGTAGAATTCGGCCCTTTTCTTGGCTTCTCCTCCCTGTGCTGCGGCCAAACAAGAAGAAAGACTGCTTGATACAAGGCTGGCCCAATTAAAGACTGTTCCTTGGGTTGCTACGTGGAACATAATGGGTATCCATTCAAATTTGAAGAGTCTACCAAGGGCTCTTCTGAAGATTCTATTTAGCATCAGGGCTATAAATTTGTACGGAGCCCTCAAGCTTGCTGTGTCATATTCACCGGATGTTCTATACCGATAAAGTTTTCCCTACAAGAGCATCTTCTTTAGGGTTTCCACCAGGTCCATTCTGATGTTATCCAGCCAAGCATCAGATATAAAGATTTGAGGTTCTGGCAGATGATAGGCCAACGCAACATACCCTGGGCTAAATGCAGCATAGCCCTGGCCTTCCACATTTCCTATGAGCATGGTGGTTGTATTTGTATGGGGTAGAATCCATCTAATCACCTCAGAACAAGGGAACAGCTCTGGTCTTGTGGCCACCTTCATGATGGCGGATTTCTCTATGTTCGCATATATGGGTTCTTCTTCAAGACCCATGTCAGGAACTTCCCTGCGGGAAATCAATCTATATATGTCACCCCATTTATACTCAGGCTCCACACCAGAAATACATTGGGTGTCTTCATATGTATATTCAGTCTTTGTGACGACCTCTATTTCTGGTTGTTCTTCGACCGCAGGGGCCTTCTTCTTCTGTCTTTTGGACATAGTGGGCTCTGCTCCTTCCTGCCATATATAACATTGTAGTATTGAGGCATTTAAGGTGCACACATTTACACAACAGAGTGCAACCCTTTATTTTATCTATGTACATCATGGCAGCAACTAGTTGATGAAACTATAATATAAGTTTGCATATTTGACTAATCAAATGCACACTACTTCGTGCTTCTGTCTATATGATGCAAAACATTTTGTATGATATTTACAACATCCATCAACTATCTTCAAAACAGCAATAAAATTACATCCATATGCAAAGTGCCAGTTTTATGTACTTAATGTGAAAGCAGGCAGAGAAACCAATGCATGTATGCACAATCCAACAATGTCCTAACTATCAAAATTACTATCATAAACAGACTAAGTCCTGTGCAATACAGTGGGCAATCAACTCGCAGTGCCGATTCTCCTATTAAAACAATTCACAAGGCAAATGTATGGATCTTAAAAGCAAAGTGCAAATGTACTATCCAACAATTCATCAATGTGGTCCATTGCCCAGCAAATGAAGAAACTGGTTATACATATAAAGATCATGCTAGCCGTCTAAACATTTTGACCACAATGCTGTTTGTGGGGGGGGGATTACATCAATTTGAATACACACTGCGGGCTTTAACAACATTTTTCTGCATACGACGCTCTCATCGAACCCCCTATCCATGCTCTCCTCAAACCACAAACCACTACAACGGCACAGCCTAGGGTTTCAGGCAGTCAAGACCGACGGACTGCATGGGACAGCGCGGACCAAAAGGTTGGGGTTCGAAACCGGGCACACACACTGGGGAAATCGACCGGCGGAGGAACCATTAAATCACAAGAAAGACCACCGCAAACACTTTTGGACCTCATCATCATAAGGGAAAACCAGGTGCAGGCGGCGTAACGGCCGCCTGCACCGTGCCTTCATCCACTGCGCGTAGGGCAAAATAATTACAGCCGAGATAAAATGCAGGTTTTAAAGGAAAAAACGCCCCTCCCCCCTAACCGCTATCAGTTAATCTAACCGGAAAAATTCAATATGAAGGCACAAAACACCGGGCAGAGAAGAAAAACGACTACGGAAAACCACAAACATGGGTGGACCTTTGTACGTATGTAAAACGGGGTTTACCTAAAGCACTTAACCGCAGCCTACAAATCTTGAAAGGAACAAAGCACGGCAAGAATGGCCTACCTGGTAGCGACGTGTAGCTGACTGGGCGAGGACGGTTGGGCTTCCAACTGACACCTGGGCGTGCGTACCGGCACGCTGGTCCACGGGGTTCGAAGGGTCGACAGCACAAATGACTGCGATATCTCGAGCAACATAAACAAACAATAGAATAATCCAAACGATGTACCCGTATATATAAACCTTTCACACGTGCGAGGAGACCATAAATCGGGCATCGTAGGGTTTTCATATCGATAGTCGAGAGTGATCTTCCTTCTGCAACGGCGGACGGGTCCAACGTTTACCACGCCGGGTATACGCGCATGGCGGGCACTAATCGGCAGATCGATCGTCGGACGGTTCTCCAATCGGGCGGTGAAAGCTCGAAACCATCCGCAACGGCGGCAGCACAATTCCTGAAATATTTCGATTTTTGTTACCTACGTCGGACGTCGGGAGGATCTCAAGTCGGCGAACGAAAGCTCACAACCTTCCGGAACGACGGGAGAAAACATGGTCAAAGGTTCCGATTTAAAACTTGAAATCAGTCGAAAAACACGTAAGTCGGGAGAGAACCAGAAATCGTAATTAAAAGTCCGTCCGCAATGGCGGGATAAAGATCAACAAAGTGTCCGATGCCCAATAAAGGGATCGACAGTCAGAAGGTTCTGCAATCGAGGGGGGGGGGGGGCACTTCAAAACAGCCGCAACGGCGGAAAACTCAAGCAAAACAATTTCTGATTTCAACAAGCTTCAAGTACGTTTAATAGCAGCAGTCCGGCTAGTTTCCAAAGGCATTCCAAGGCAGAAAGTAGAGCAACTCAGGCATTAAAACATTCTGAGAAATCATTGCATCAAAGTAGGGAAGAAAAACAAGCTAATTCATCAAAGGAGGGTCCCAAGAATTTTTTAAAATTTTGGGAATTTGTTGCAGGTGCAATAGAGGGTTACCCACAATGACTTTACATGACTTGTTTACATTATAGATCCTCCCGATTGGAACATCGGGGCATGACATGACTCAATTACATTACAGACACATCTCAAAATAAATAGTAGGGTATAATACATAAGAAATACAAGTGAATACATTCTGAAGTTACATATTCATCAACACTCCCTCTTAACTAGGAAGGTATTCTCTCAACACAGTTTTTCAGCACAAATATTCTTCTCTGTATCATCTGGTTCATCGTCAAGTTCTCATCTTCTTCATCTTCAAGTCATCTCCATCTTCAAGTCATCATTGGATCTGGATCATCACTCGATTTGGATCATCATCACTGGATCTGGATCATCACTGGATCTGGATCATCATCACTCGATCTGGATCATCACGGGGTCATCATCATGGGATCTGGATCATCACTCGATCTAGATCATCATCACTGAATCTAGATCATCACTGAATCTAGATCATCACTGCTGGATCTGGATCATCACTTGATCTGGATCATCTTGGAGACACCATAACTGGATCTAAATCATAGCTCGATCTAGATCATCACTGGGCCATCATCATATGTCCTATCTCATGATTCTTCTCATCATAGGAAGTTCTATAGAGCCATCCCTTTTTCATGTTGGTTGTAGGCCTACCTCCTCATAGGTCTTTGGTATCCCTTATATCTGACCCTTAGTCAGAATGGCCAGCACTCACATCTGACCTTGACTCGTTAAAAAGGCACAACACTTACATTTGACCTTGACTCGTCAAAAAGGTGCTCAATCCTATACTGAGGGTTCCTGGTAACTGACCAGGTGCCTCCATTCAGAGAATGGCAGTAGCCCTTACATCTGACCTACTCGTTATAATGGCCAACACTCACATCTGGCCTACTTGCCAGAAAGGCGGTAGCCCTGGAATCTTATCATGTAGGAACTAATCCTGCAGTCACATTAGAATGGCTGGCACTTACATCTGCCATGGAAGGAAGCAATCCTCTCACCATGACAGAATGGCAACAACCCTTATATCTTATCAAGTGGGAAAACATCCCTCAATCACATCAGAATGGCCATGTGCTCACATATGATCATGTAAGACTGCATCTTACAATCGTCTCAAAAATTCCCTCAGTCCTAGACCAAGTATTCCTGGTATCTCACCATGCAGCTCCATTCCAAGAATGGTAGTAGCCCTTATATCTGATCATGTAGGAACCAATCCTACAGTCATATCATAATGGCTTAGCACTCATATCTGACATGGAAGGAACCAATCCTCTCACCATGACAGAATGGCTCAGCCCTTACATCTGACCTACTCGCCAGAATGGCTTATGGATTCATCACTTCCCCTTGGAAGGGACCTCGATCTGGAGAACACCAAGCTTCTCCCTGAAGTACTCAAACTTCACTCTGGCCAATGGCTTCATCAACACATCAGCTATCTAATCGTCTGTCGCAACATACTAGAGCTTCACTGCTCCCCTCTGTACCATATCCCTGATATAGTGATACTTGATCTCGATATGCTTCGACTTGTCGTGGAACACTGGATTCTCTGACAACTTCACACAACTCTGGTTGTCACAATTTATACAAGTAGCATCCATCTAGAGATCAAATAAATCAGACAGTAGCTTCTTCATCCATACTGCCTCACAACTAGCTGAACAAGTTGCGACATACTCTTGTTCAGCTGTACTCAGTGCCACATAGGATTGCTTCCTGCTGAACCAAGAGATCACACCTGATCCCATACTGAAACAACATCCTGAAGTGATCTTCCTATCAATGGCACTACCTGCCCAATCTGAATCAACATAACCCTCTAGGTTAATCTTCTGATTCACCTCGTACTTGAGCCCATAATCAATTGTATCCCTTAGGTACCTCAGAATATGCTTTGCAGCAATCAAGTGAACATGTCTCGGATCTGTCAGGAACTGGGTCAAGGTGTTCACAGTAAAGAAAATATCTAGTCTCGTGTTCATCAAGTACATCAAGGACCCAATCCTCTGACGATACATCGTGGCGTCAACTGCTTCTGATGAAGCATCACTCAATAGCTTTAGGTTCGATGCCATAGGTGTGGTCATGGCCTTGCAATCCATCATCCCAAACCTCTTCAGGATCTCTACTGCATACTTCCCTTGTCCAAGGGAGATTCCATCCGCATTCTGCCACACTTCCATGCCAAGAAAATAATGCATCATACGCAAGTCCTTCATTTTGAACTCGGCAGCAATATTTCTCTTCGAATCAGCAATCAACCCATCCATACCTGTCACAAACATATCATCTACATATAGTAGGAGAATCACTGGGTTGCCATCTTCAACCTTGTAGTAAAGGTTGGAATATGCTTTACTCTTGGTAAAGCCCAAACTGGATAGAAAGCTGTCAATTCTATTGTACCATGTCCTGGGTGCCTGTTTCAAACTGTACAGGGATTTCTTCAATCTACATACATGAGACTCCCTATCATGTGTCTCAAAACCGAGTGGCTGCTCCACATACACTTTCTCTTCTACTACACCATTCAAGAAAGTAGTCTTGACATCCATTTGGTGTATCTTCCATTTCATTATTGCAGCTAGAGCAAGTACTGATCTAATGGAAGTGTATATGGCTATAGGTGCAAAGGTTTCTTCATAATCTATTCCTTCTTTATGGGAGAAACACTGAGCAACAAATCTTGCTTTATATTTTTTTGTGCTACCGTCTACAGCATGCTTGTTCTTGTAGATCCATTTGGAAGTTACAATTGACTTCCCTTCTGGTATTGGGACAACATCCCAAACATCATTCTTCATGATTGATTGACACTCTTCGATCATAGCATCCTTCCATTCTTTCCGTTCTGTCGCTTCTTCATAATTGGAAGGTTCTTTATCGATGAAATCACATAGTAATGCTACATACCCGGAGCAGGATCTGGTCCTCTTTCTTTCTCTGTGATTCTCTTCTAGAGCCCCATATCTTTCTGCACCTTGGATAACTTATCGTACCCAAGCAAGTTTCCTCTTATGAGAATTCTTCTTTGGAGGTGGATCTACAGGTCTTTGTGGTTCTTCGAATTCTCGATCTTCTTCTTGAATTTCTTCATTCATGGTTGTATCATGAATTCTGGGTGCTTTCGATTCTTCAGGAACTTCAGCAGGTCTCTTTCTGGATTTGTTGTAAGATGAATCTTCATCAAATGTCACATCCCTGCTGATGTCAATCTTCTTGAATCCTGGGAAATATATTCTATAAGCCTTCGAGCTTTCAGAGTATCCCACAATTATACCCTTCTTTCCTGAAGGATCTAATTTAGTCATCTTCTCTTTTGGAATGTGTATGTACACTGGACAGCCGAATATTCTGAGATGGTTGACTTCTGGTTTCTTGCCGGAGAAGACTTCTTCAGGAGTCTTGTTCTTGAGTACTTTGTGTGGAGTATGGTTATGTACATACACCGCTGTTCTGGCAGCTTTTGCCCAAAGATGCATAGGAAGATCTTGATCATGAAGCATTTCTCTTGCAGCTTCCATGATAGTTCTATTCTTCCTTTCTGCAATACCATTATGTTGTGGATTATAAGGAGTGGACAACTCCCTCTTAATCCCTGAGTCTTTACATAGCTCCTTGAATTCCTTCAAAGTGAATTCTCCGCCATTATCTCATCGAAAGGTCTTGATCTTCTTTTCTGTGAGATTTTCGATCAAGGCTTTGAATTCCTTGAACTTTCTAAATACTTCATCTTTGGTCTTCATGAAGTAAATCCATGTCTTCCTAGAAAAGTCATCAATAAAAGAAACATAATATACATACCCACTTAGTGAGCTTGATGACATAGGACCGCATACATCAGAGTGGATGATTTCCAAGATTCCTTTTTCTTTGCTTTTGCTACTTGGAAATGTCTTCTTTGTATTCTTTCCTTTCACACATCCTTTGCAGACCCCATCATGTTTTGCTTGAATTTCTGGAAGACCTTCAACAACTTTGCTTGCCAATGGTAGTGCTCTGTAATGCACATGTGCAAGCTTTCTATGCCAAAGTTCATTTGGCTCTACTGTGTCATGGAACAAAGCTTGTTATGGATGGCCCTTTAATTTGTATAGAACTCCTTCTTGTTCCCCAATCACCACTGCATCATTAATAGTCTTTCCCTTTGGCCACATGATGACTTGACCATCTATAAATGCAACCCTCATGCATTTTTCATCTAATGCAAATATGGAGAGAAGGTTCTTCTTGAGACCTGGTACAAACAATACATCTTGCATCTTCATAGACTTTCCAGAGTCTAGTTTATAGGAGGATTCCCCACTACCTTTTATTGGATATTGGTAGTCATATCCAAGCTTCACCTTGTGAGGTGATTCATGTTTTTAAAGTTTTACAAATGACTCTTTGAATCCTGTCATACGTTTGGAAGCCCCACTATCTATAATCCAATCATTGCTTCCATGTGTGATGTTTCCTGTGAGAGCAGAAATTAAGACATATTCTTCATCACTTGAAGAGTCTTCACTTTCATATCTGGTTCTCTTCTTGGATGGTTCATCATCCTCTGCAGCATGAGCACAATGTCTTCTCTTATTTCCCTTTTTCTTATTTTGTCTTTTAGGACAGTCTTTTGCAAAGTGTCCTACTTCATCACATGTATAACATATGATTCTAGACAAGTCTTTTCTAGAGATATTTTTAGAGAAATGCTTACCTCTGGAGTGATGAGAACTTCTTTTGATTTTCTTGGAGTGTACTGTGAGAGCTTGATCTTCACTTCCCATATTTTTTTCTTGAGCTACTATTCGAGCTTCTTCTTGAGAGCATTCTTCCCATAGTCTGTTGAACTTGACTAACTTCTTTCTAGCACATATCCCTTGAATAAAGGAGTCCCATGATCTAGGGAGACCATTCAAGGTGGTCATCACAACCTCTGCATTCTCTACTTCTTCATCTACTGCTTCCAGCTGTTCCTTGATCTGAGAAACCCTTGTAAAGTAAGACTGGATGGTCTCAGCATTCTGGATCCTTACATTCTTCAGTTGGTTTCTCAGAGTCATCTTCCGGTTTATGTTCTTCCCTTCAAACAATTTGGTTAGGGCATCAAACATAGCTTTAGGTGTCTTTAGGGAGGACACATGTGGTATGAGGTGATCCTTGATTGAATCAGCAATGATCCTCTTTGAAATAACCAATTTATTCTTATGTAAGGCCTTAGCCTCATCTCCCTCTAGAACTGGAACCTCCTCATTGATATAGGACTCCAACTCATTTTCTTCCAGGACCAGGGAGATCCTATACTTCTAAGCTCGGAAGTTATCAACTCCCTTAAGATTTTCATCAAGCTTGGTATGATGAGACATCTTAATTGAGAAACTCAAATGGAAATACAAAATATTTATATCTTACCAGGTCAAGATGTTGGATCTGGATTTGGAGTTGAAATCCTGCAGTGCTGGTTTGAAATCCTGCAGTGCTGGTTCAGGAGCAAATTAGGGTTTTGATTTTCCGGACTTTTGTCCAACCAAATGATTTGAATTTGATCCCTAACTTTGATTTTGGGGAGGATATCAATCCAGGCCTAGGCTCATTGAAAAATTCCACTTCTGTGGAAAGCCCTAATTTTCGGCAGCAATGTCGGGTCCAAAACTGAAAAACCTCAGAATTGGATTCTGCTTCGACAGAAAGATGTGCCCTAGGGAGGAGAGTTATTCCAACCTTCTTTTGCTGAAAATATATGGAGAGAGATCCACAAAGTAGGAAGCCCTAGTTCCCGCAGCTGCATAGTGTCTTCTTCTTAGGTTAGCTCTGATTCCATGTTAGTTTTTATCATTCAAGCTAGCATTATGTTAGGATCTTTATCTGAGAGAATAACAAGTACAACAATCAAACACAAGAGACAATGAACACATTGTTTTTCCTCGAGGAAACCATAAATGGAGAAAACCCCACAACTTCCTCAGATATAGAATCAACATCAAAAGTAAAACCCAAAACAATAAGATGATCTCCCAATAGTAGTAACCTCTTTCTTCCTTGCCCCAGTGTCTTCTTCTTCCTCAGCTATGCACTACAACTAAGTGTGAGTGAGTGCGTGCTAAATAGAGAGGCTAGCTCTCTATTTATACTAATTCCTGACATGACTAAACCCTACTAGGGAAGACTTCACTAGGTGAGTCTAATAACCCTAGTGCCCCAGAACTGCGATGAATTTAACCCTTAGACAATAGGAGGGTTACCCACAATGACTCGACATGACTTGTTTACATTATAGATCCTCCCGATCGGAACATCGGGGCATGACATGACTCAATTACATTAAAGACACATCCCGGAATAAACATCGGGGTACAATACATAAGAAATACAAGTGAATACATTCTGAAATTACATATTCATCAACAAGGCCTACCCAACAAATAGGTTGTAACCATGTCAACAAATAATAGGGGATTTTGGTACTCTAATATTCAACAACTATGTCTTAGATATGAATGGAAAAGGGGGGTTATTTTGATGCCTACCCCTAGTTCCCTACCTAGATACAAGATTGTTTTTGGTCCCCAAGTGGGGTCAAATTTTTGTTTAATTAAGTAATTTTTTAGGATAACTTTGATCTTAGGGAGTGCGTGGGTGCACAAGTGGTGTGACCAACCCCGAGGTATGCTAAAAATAAATAACTGTCGAAAGTAAATGATGAAATAAATAATTGAAACTAAAAATACCAGCTAACTGTTTTACAAAGAAAATCAAGGAGCAACTACTCATCAATGAAATTCTCATCTATTTCTAAATCCAATCATGAAAAAAACCTGGAAAAATCAAGAGCAGGAAGAGGGTAGAAACAATCGAGGATATATAGGTATCTCCCCACTATGGTAGCCAAATCTCTTGTCAGTGCTTTCACACTCCAACAGGTGAAAAATGGGGTTCTACCAACTTAGATAAGCAAAGGTAGAAGGAACATAAGAGAGTGCACCTTGTGGCACTGGTGTGTGGGATGGTGCATTAAATGCAGGTGAACCCTAGTAAAATATGAGCCCAACTATGCGACTGGAAATATAAACTAAGGTGCAAAGGTTGTATGAATGAAAAAATAATTAAATGTAAATGTTTCACCATAAAATATGAATTAAACACAAACCGTGAACAATAACACTAAAACGTGACTATAAATATCAATCGTAAGAGTAGAATCCCAATACAGTAAACCTATAACCCATTCAATCAACATGTAACATAAATACATGTTTCTTCTTTCATTATTTGGAATGAATAAGGATTTACAATTGGTTCAGAGTTACCTTGAATGGTGATGGGCCCTTATAGCTGCATGGTAGAATGTGCTCTTAGTCTCTCACTGTCACTGATTCTCCACTTTAAGACTTAACGGGTGTCAAACTCAATAGGGGTTCCAAGCTCAAATGGTGTGATGAGTGCCAAAAAGTATTAAATTGAGCACATAGATATGTGGACAAACACACAACTCACAAGATAGATCACACAATTTACTCAGTTATTGAAGAATGAAACAATGCAAAAATGGCTTGCAGCTGTGAATTCTTTTCATTAATCAAAGAGTAATTAGATAATAATTAGAATGAAGTACAATGGCTTAAATAGCCACATGCAATTCAAATCCACATGAGGAAATTCAAATTGATTAGACTCTTCTTGACTCTAGGTAACTAAGACCTTGTCTAAATCACTGTTGGAGGACTCAATAGTTAACTGACCTTGTCTAAACCATTACCGGAGTTCAACGGAGTTCTAAAACACAACTCAAGTGTCTACTTTAGTGTTCACTGAGGCTAACTGACTGTGATAGGTGAGAAATGCGCTCTCCTGCATGCAGCCATGCAAACCTAGCGCTAAATGAATGTAGAGGACTGGAATTGAATGTAACTGACTCCTAACTCAGCTTGACTAGTCACTAACTAAACTCAACTACTGAAGGTTGGTGTCAGCACTCCCAGTGGCTCCTAAATTGTAGGAATTGATCTAGGAGGATCCTAAACGGATGCATGCAAGTGCAATAATTGGTAGTAGGCCTCAATTAGTGTTTCCCACACTTTAGTAACTGGAACATGTGCCTCAATTAGGCCAAGTGGACCCAATAGTGCTACTGACTAAAAATAGACTGGATGGACTCCCGATTTAGACATGACTCCTGATTTAGACATATGACGAAATTGGACAAGGGAGGATTAATAATCCTAACACCCCCCCTGAATGCTGACTTGGAAAATATGTGGGCCATGGTAACTAATACCATAGGTCACCCATTACATCAAGTAAAGTAAAGTAACTACTCAATACAAGGAGTAGGGGAAAAAACCACATGGGAAAAAATCCCCCCCTCTAATTAAGCAGGTAGAATCAGGATCAATCTGGTTCTTCTGTGCACATGTATCCTAGGGCCAGGCATTTGAACCTCTCCATCATTATGTCTAGAGGAATCTTCCTCTTTGGAAGAAGAATGATATGCTCAACTGAATAAAAAATATAGACAGCTGCCAGATGAAGATTGGACCCATGTAGAGCTACTGAAGTCAACTGATAAGTGAGAAAAGGTTTTTGAGGATTCAGAACATGTGAGGAACACTCAAGAAACTGATATGTTGCAGCCATGAACAAAAAATCGTGAGTGGTAAAATCATCCCCAAGTGTTAGGAGCAAGTGTTCAGGTGGATACATAATGCCTTCCTCTTTACTAGTTCTATGAGGAGATGAGCATGTGATTAATGGTAGAGAAGCACTGGGACTGTTGAGAGGTAATGCTTGAGATTCATAGTCTGATATAGCTTCTGAAATAGCTAATGAATCACATAATAAAATATCAGCAACCTCATAAGAGGAAACTAACACCAAATCCCCAACATCAGTTTTGAAGAGAAAGTGCGGTACTTGATTTTTCACACCGAAATTGGTGAGAGCAGCTACAAGCATGACTGAAATCTCTTGGATTTTCAAATATGAACCAAATAATATCAGATCAGAAAGTAAATTAGATCTAAATAGGTTCAGGGTGATTCCATGAAGATGGGTAACACTTTTTGGCCAAATTTGGCGATGAAAACCTGATTTTTTACTCATGTGCTAGATAGAAGCCCTCAAAACGCATATATGCCATGTGAATTTTGATTTGCAGTAAAAAAACAAATTGTAGAATATTATGTTGGATTCATAGTGATATTTTTTTTAAAATATTCCGATGTCATTTAATGTGTGAATTTTTGCATTTAATGAACTGTGTGACCTTAAAAATAGTGGCTCGTGTCCACGTAGAGTAATTCAATCTTGCATTAATAATTTAAAAAAATATATATATGAGCATGATCTACATAAAATGTAGTGTGATGTGCATATTTGTTTGTTAATTTTTTTCACATTATACAATTATTTATTATTTTTCGAAAGTGACCACATTCGATTTCAGCATCGTTTTAAACACATATTTGTCCACGTAAAGGAATTTTTTCTATTTTTTGAAAAATTGAAAAACCAAAGATACCATTTTGAAGAGGACACGTCGATATGTGATGTGTGCATTTTTAAGAATTTTTTGGCTGTGTATTTTTAACTCTGCGGATTTTTCTTTGAGCTGCTTTGAAGTTGCAGTGTGGTTTTCTAAGTATAAGTTTTAGAAGTAATTAAAAAATAAATATCATATGAATGCCAAAATACGTGTATGATACCTCAATGGATAGAAGATTCGTTGGTGAATTTATCGGTATCAACTCCGCTCAGTTATGTGCTGGGAATGGCAGGGTTTACACCTCTGCAAGGCACAGGAAATTTTCCATTTGTTTGAATGAGGGCTAAGTCTGTTTTTTTAAGCCCTCGACCGAGGTTTTGTAAAGCCCGCAATACCTCGATCCAGGTATTTAAATACCTCGACCGAGGTATTTAGATACCTCGGTCGAGGGCTTAACAAGCCCTCGGTCGAGATATTAAGACCTCGGTCGAGGGCTTAACAAGCCCTCGACCGAGGTGCTTTTTTCTGTTTTTGCCGAAATTCACTTGCCAAAAAGTGTTACCGAGGTCCGTGGATTCACCCTTCACAACAGATCCAAAATTATGAAATCAAATCAAATCCCCAGCAACAGTTTTGTAGGAGACTTGCGGTACTTGTTTCTTCACACCGTTGATGAGAACAACTACAAGCAGTAGTGAAAGATTATGAGTTTGAAATATTAAACCAAGCAATATCAGATCAGATCCAAATAAGATCATATCAGATCCAACAAGGTTCATATGAGATCCAAAGAAATGGTCAACTGAGACGGTGGATACACAACTTTCTTCTTCTTCAAAATTTTGAATTTTGGTGCATGCAATCCTGCAGGAATTTACTGGAAAATCTAGATCATGGGGAGCGAGTGGATCACTTGGGTAATCTGATATTTCTTCCAAAATATCCAAGGTATTACATATTTTCACACCAGTAGCAACATTATAGGGAGAAAAATCAAATTTCTCTTCACTTTTGGAAGCAATTACTAGCAAATTTTGCACAAAATTCAAAGGAAAATCATCGGTGAATGTTTGCATGGAAGTGCAGTAGTGTTTTTCTTCAAAATCAGAGATTTGAATATCTTCTTCTGTTTCAGCCATATGAGGAGATGAGATATCAGAGATCTCATGAACTTCTGGAGCATTAGGAGAAGGAGTCACTGCAAGGAAACCGTCTTCAATTCGAATTGACTGTGTAGAAGATTTTGCTTCTTCTTTATTTTGAACAACTTCATCAGAGAGAGTGGAGGCCAATATTTTTGGATAAAGGATGCTTATGGTGTTGGATTTTCTCCCCAAAGTTCTATTATGATCCTCATCAATCAATACAAGGGTTTTGTCCAATAATTTCCAGAGATCCATTGGATTTTTAACAAATAGTTTGAGGTAGCGCATGCTAGGAGAAAGGGCCATACACATTGTTCCATAAGCTGCATCACATTTATTTAGCCAGTCATCCTCTCTCTCAAAGGACTGTTCACCAAGTCCAATAGACACCTCATAGAGATTTTGTCTCTTCAGAGATGCAATAATCTTCATCTTCCATTCTAAATAGTTTGTGAATAGGGTGAGAAGAGGAACTAATGAATCCAGAATTGATGAAGCCATTCGAGTTGTACCTTCTGCTTCTGGTGCAGAGCTGGAAGGAACAATTTTGCTAAAAAATGATCCAATAGGAGATCTGAGGAGGAGAAGTGCCTTGTCCACTGAGGCTCTGATACCATATTAAATTGAGCACATAGATATGTGGAAAAACACACAACTCACAAGATAAATCACACAATTTACTCAATTATTGAAGAATGAAACAATGCAAAAATGGCTTGCAACTGTGAATGCTTTTCATTAATCAAAGAGTAATTAGATAATAATTACAATGAAGTACAATGGCTTAAATAGCCACATGCAATTCGAATCCACATGAGGAAATTCAAATTGATTAGACTCTACTTGACTGTAGGTAACTAAGACCTTGTCTAAATCACTGTCGGAGGACTCAATAGTTAACTGACCTTGTCTAAACCATTACCGGAGTTCAATGGAGTTCTAAAACCCAAATCAAGTGTCTACTTTTGTGTTGATTGAGGCTAACTAACTGTGGTAGGTGATAAGTGCGCCTCTCCTACATGCATCCATGCAAACCTAGCGCTAATTGAATGTAGAGGACTAGAACTGAATGTAACTGACTCCTAACTCAACTTGACTAGTCACTAACTGAACTCAACTGCTGAAGGTTGGTGTCGGCACTCCCATTGGCTCCTAAATTGTAGGAATTGATCTAGGAGGCTCCTAACTGATGCATGCAAGTGAAATCAGTGGTAGTAGGCTTCAATTAGTGTTCCCCACACTTTAGTAACTGGAACATGTGCCCCAATTAGGCCAAGTGGACCCAATGGTGCTAGTGACTAAAAATAGACTGGATGGACTCCCGATTTAGACATGAATCCTGATTTAGACATATGACCAAATTGGACAAGGGAGGATTAATAATCCTAACAAAAAGGAAAAGGGAACTTGTGTCTGTCTCAAATGGGGGCCTCCAACCTTCGATTTATAGGAATTTTGACCAGTTGTAACCCTGCCCTTGGTTTTGGGTGCCCCATGGTTTTGAGATTTTAGCACTCTTTTTTTATTTTCAAATGTTTTTCCCCTTTTTTATTTTATTTTTGTATTTGGGGAATATTTCCTTATTTTTATGTGGGAAAAATAAGTATTTTTGTCAAATAAGTTAAAAAAGATAGGTTTTTAGGGTTGGTGGAGGCAAAAAATTAGGAAATGGAATGTATGGGTGATATAGATAAGGGGAATGAGATAGGTGATCGATTTTTGGGTGTTAACAGTCACCAATTCACCTCCTCCCTAAGTTAATCTAGTACTTAATTTTGCACTATGAGTTGTTGAACTAAGTGTTTAAGCATGAGGTTTTTCCCTATAAAGTATTAAATTTTGAACGTAATTTGCACAATTCACTACTTTGACCCAAAAAGAAGGTTCCATTTTGTTACTCATTCATGTAATCAATCATCTCTTACAGTGCCCATTTCTTTCTTCAAGAAAACCATTTTATTGAGGGGTGTAGGGAAGAGAGTGTCAATGCTGATTAAGTTGCATGTTCTCTACAAAAATATTTGAATGCCTCATCACCATACTCCCCCCATCCCCCCTACCCCCATTATTTGTGTACATTTTATTGATATAAAGAGAAGATTACTCCATAAAATATGTGAAGGTCTTAAAAGTATCAAATACCTCGCTCTTGTACTGAAGAAAGTACACCCAATAGCGATGTGAGAAGTCATCTATAAATTTGAGTGTATACTTAGTTCCTGAAATATTATTAAGTTGGAAATGACATGATATTATTATGTACCAAGTCCAGAGATTTGGTATCCCACAAGGCCTTACCTTTAGGACAAAAATCATGATATTGTTTGCCAAGAACACAACCTAGACAAACTCCATCAATGCAAGAAACTTTAGGAAGACCAAGCACCAAATTCTACATCTTCAACTACTATAAATACCTATAGTTCAAATGTTATTTCATTTTGAAGTCTTCTAAAATAATCAAAACGTGCAATGAAAGAGGAACCCGAAGAAGGATAAAAGGTAGTGAACTTGTACATTCAAGGGCCATGATCAACTCTACCAACATAAACAATTTTTTTTTGGATTATGTAGTTCTATAATGACCATATCATTAGGAGTAAATTCCACTATCTTCCCATCACCAAAGTGATAAATTTGATTAAAAGAGAGTAGATTAACATATATTCCAAGAACAAGGAGAACATCATTTATGCAACCATCAACTAATTGCATGATGTTTGATCCTAAAGCATCAAGCTCGGTAGTATCCAGATTAAATATGTGGGATGTGGAAGGAAGCAATTCATGAGAATGAGTCATTTGATGTGAGGCATCAAAATCAAGTATTCGACTATCTAAAGATGCAGATAAGATCTATCATATAATCGATTCCCTTTACTATAATAAGGTTTGGACATTGTAATTTTTGTGTTGTTGCATGGCTTCATTAAATACTACTAGTTTATTCCATCATTTGGATTCATCATGCCCAAGTATGCCACTAAAAATTTAAAGTTACACTTCACTTATTTGTCTTGGATTAAGACTCACAATACTTGGAAGATGTAGAAGTAGAGGATTTTGATATTTGTTGAGGCATGGAGGTAGACTTACTAGATTTAGCATGATCAATCTTGTATTTATGTCAATTTGTATACTTATCTTTGGAGTGTTGAGCCACAAACACTTAAAATAACATTTAATTGCACAAGCTTAGATTATTCCCTACTAAATGCTTAGAAAAAAGCTCAAATTAAAGAATTTAAACTCTAAAATTTACCATCACTACTGATTTGAATACCCATATCATATGCCTATAAAGGTTGACGCGGGTGAACTTAAATTGTTAATAGTAGTAGTTGGGTACATTGGTTATTTTTTCCTCAAAAAATTATCATAGCTTTATATTATAAAAACCATATTGTTCATTGGACCACTAGGTCTTACACTTCAAAAACTGGGGCTTATACATCAATATGAACTTGACAACTACCAAAAGACAACTATACATAGCAAAAATATCACTTAAAACTGTCAAATACACCTATGAGACTATCAGATCAGCAATCTATGAGACTACTCAAATGTAGGAATTCTAGAAGCAGCATTGGCTCAGAGAGACCAAATGACCATCTGTCAGCTCCCATTTTTCAAAGATATCAGCCACCAAACCTTTCTTAGAGAGAGCATCGACTACCTCATTATATTCTATGAAAATATGATGGAAGGAGAGAAAATTAAAATGGAGTCTAACTCTGTCAATGTCCTCGAAGAGAGGGAGAAGATAAATATTCACAAGAGGCTTCAAAACCTTGAGGCATTCCATGACCAGCAGAGAGTCTCCATGAACCTGTAATCTGTCCAAGACAAGGGAGAGAGAAAGTTGCAGAAGGCTTTTGACAGCAACAAATTCATCCTGGTTGTTAGTGACATCCACCAATCCAAACACGAAGTGGATGGAAGATGAAATGGAGAGGTGGATGATACTCCCAACACCTCCAACTCTAGGCCGTCGTTGGGAGGCACTGTCTACGAATTCCCACAGAAAGGAGGTGTCCACAATGGGATCAGCGATGACTCAGACAAATTTAAGAGAAACCTATAACGAAAAATCTTTGAAAATACCAAAGCTGTGGCCTGCATATACTTGTGACGGAATAAGGATTTCTTCAAAGAGATTCAGATTCTGGGATAACCAAATTCTGAAGACGACAATGACTGGAAGAGAAGCATAAGCAGAGAAGAAAGGGCCATGAGTCTATGCCTTCCAAAACAGCTTAAGATCAACAAAATTCTAGTTAAATGGAATTCCAGCTAAGTGTGAAAGAGCTCTCCAAACCTCATGTGCATATAAACAGGTGATGAATAGATTCTAAATCAAGTTCACAAAGTGCAAACATGTGAGTCAAGGTTTCCCAAACTGGGATTTTACCATCTAAAGAAATCCTGGAAAAAAAATTGTTTTTCAGGGGACAAGAGAGTTTCTAGATAGTAGATACCATGGAACCACCATTTAGGATGGGGAAATCCTCCAACTCTCTGAGAGCTAGATACCCTAGATTAGGCAGTTATGACCCACCATTAGCATTTTTGGTCGAAGGAAGAACATTTGGCTTGTTTGAAAGATGAACCAAATAGATTTGCAAGTGATGTGTATATCGATCCCAGAGGATAGAATCTCCAACTGATAGTTCAAGGTCCGCTGCTGCCAACCAGCACTGATAGGAAAGAGGAGGAACATTCTGATTGAATTTCTGATGTAAATGTGTATAGCCATGACCAGTCAATTGATGAATCAAGTCAGCTGGGAAGCGAACAAAGTCATTGCCGAAAACCCATGGGTCTTGTCCATTTCTAACGGACCTTCCATTGTCTATCCTCTAGGAAAACCATCCACCAACGAGATCAAAAGAGTTAACAATCGCCCTCCAGATGATTGAAGAGTGCTGGGAAGACTTATCAGGTACCCCGATCCATTCAGTGACAGATATTGGCGCCAAATATTTAAAATGGATGACATTGTTCCATAAACCAGATCCATTGACTACATTCCAAGCACACTTGGAAACGAGAGCTTTGGCAAAACACGGGAGATCTGTAAGACCCCAGCCACCCAATTCTTTGGTTCGAGCAATAAATTTCCAGGCAGTCCACGAGTATACCTGAGCCCTATCCTTGCCACCCCATAAGAAACTTTTGCAGAGAGTTCCGAGCCACTGAAAGATACTAGCAGGGACAGAGATAAGCGTGAACCAATAAACTGGTATGGATTTAATGATAATGTTAATAAGGATCAATCTTCCCCTGCGAGAGGTCCACTGATTGCACCAGTGGTTCCGCCAAATCTCTCTCTACACGGGTGATCAACCAGGCTCAGTCTTTTTTGGAGTAATCATTGGGAGTTAAGAAAAACCCGAGGTATTTAATGCCATAAGCCATATCCGTAGCTAAAAAATCAAAATTATGGGAATGCCATAACTCCTCCCCAGGATCCAATTTCAAGAAGGATATCGTGGATTTCTGGTTGTTGCATGTCATTCCTGTAGCTAGACAGAAGATTCTAAGAAAAGATTTAAAAATGAGCCCATCCCTTCGGGATCCATCAAAGAAGAGCAATAAATCATCTACAAAATAGATATGGGTGACAAAAGTGATACCATCGAACCTGGAACCTTTGTAAATCCAGGAAGAGGAAAAATTGGACATCATATGACTGAACCCGTCCATCATCAAGATAAACAACAATGGCGCAAGGGGGAAACCTTGTCTAAGCCCACAACTAGGTCTGAAGAAATTAGTGGCCAGGCCATTTACAAGCACCGCAAATGAAACTAATTAAACGATGACAAGGATCCAACTAATTGTAAACAACCCTTCATCTTCTTCTTTATAGTCCCTTTGAATATTTATTTATTATAGTCCCTTTCAATCTTTATTTATTGAAATTTTCTTATAGTTTCTGTTATTTTAAGCCTTTGCACATCTTTATCTTCTTTATACTCCCTTTGCATCTTTATTTATTTATTTTTTCTTTTAGTTTCCTTTATTTATTGAACTTTTGTTTATAGTTTCCGTTATTTTAATTATTTGCACATCTTTATTATTTTTAAAGTTAATTAATTATTGAAATTTTAGACCTATTTATAGTAAATTGACATTTTATCAATATTGATTTGAGAGATTCTAATTCCCTTATTTTACCTTAACTTTTTAAATTTTAACTTATTGTTTCATAATTTATAATGTTATATTTTAAGTTTTTTTGGGAGGTAGGTGCTTGAGGGATCATCTATGATTTCAGAGAAAATATAGTAACAACTCTTTCATGTGGATTGGGTATAGGCACTAATAACCACGCAGAAATATTTGCTCTCTTTTAGTGTTTGGAGTAGGCTATTTCTCTTGATATTAAGTCCATAGTTGTAATTGGGGACTCTCTTTTGATTGTTTTCCAATCTAGACATAAAACTCCTCCTATGAACAACTCTTCGGGTCGATTACAAAAGAGAATTTCTTGTCTTCTTCATCAATTTAGCAAAGTCCAATTCTTTCATGTTTGGTGTGACAATAATAAGCATGTGGATCTTCTTGCAAATATTGCTTCTCAACTTCCATGTGGGCATGTAAAAATCAATGGAGGCCTCCCAACAATTTGTTGGCTAGCTTAATATCATTCCTAATGTGTTTCAATTGGTGCTTTACACACCATAATAATTTATGCAGCAATTGGGAGATTGATATGTTCTAAGGATGATCAAGATGTTTAATTGCACGGTCAGATACATGTGCTGTGATTTGGAGGTAGAGGCGGTCATTTATTTCTCATGTGATTGCCAGCTTGCTTCTCTATTAATTTCTTCCTGAGTTGAGACCCTCTAAGGTTGTAGTATAGATCAAAATTCTCATGCCTCTTCTCTTCATTTAGGTTTTCGTCGTAAGAAGCAGAGGCTTGGTTCCTGTCCAGGAATGCCTATTGAAATATTTGGGTTCTTTGATGGCCACCCCTACTCCCTAGGGGATTGGCTTATTCATGTTGATTAGGGTTTCTGGGATGCTATTATCTCTTAGGTGGTTTAAATAAGCAACTTCTAGTGTGTTAGTGGGGGCTAGAGTCAACATTATTCTATGTCTATTCAAGGTGTGGTAGATTCGTTCAGTGGGCCTCTCTCTTTTAAAAGGGAACTTTAATTCGTCTATTATTCCATGTTTCTCTCTTGTGAATTATCCAAGCAGGAATTTCTTGGACCAATAAAATTTTCTATTCACGATGAATATCAAAGACTAGGTGTGACATCCACAAAATTTTTATGGACAACCAAGTTGTTATTGATGATATTTTCTCTCGGCTAAATAGGGTAAACCTGAAAATTGATCGCTTGATGAATGATGTCCATTAGGTCTTAAATTTTGGCCTTGTGTCTTGGATAGAGGATGTGTAAGGTGTTGTTCAACAACTCTCATCTTTTATGTCTTGCTTGGATGGACAAGTAACTTGATGATTTAGAATAAAACAATCATATTACTGACTCTCAATTCCATGCAAATTCTCTCAAGGTTGAAACTGTGGAGGGTATGGATCACTTGGCTCAACAAAATTATTTGCATATTTTTCACTTGGAAGTGCATATGGAGTGTTGAGGATAGAGTTCACGACGAGAAAATTCAGCTTATTCAATTACAGGGGAACATAGGCAAGCACATGCTTCTTCTTGGTGTTTATCAGTCAGGCACAATAAAGTATATGGGTCATAGAGAATATGAAGTCTCAAATGTTTGTCATCCCTCTCCAATTTTCAATATCTCTAGCTCACCTGAAAATGAAGACGATGATGCAAAAATTGAAGGAATTCCTGAAGCTACTTGTCAAGATTCAGCCTGAAGGATGCATAATGTTTCCTTCATCAACTCTTTTAAATGTAGTATTTTTGTTTTTTTATTCTTGAGCAATTTGTTAGAGTTTATAGCACTTTGAATGTAAGAACCTACAACACTTTCCTTAATTTTCAATTTTAGAGATTTTAGAACTCAAACTCTTTATCTAAAATGTTGTAATCCTTTTTTTTATATGCTAATTAATTTCATCCTGTAATACAAAAATATTAATTGTTCTTCTTTAAAAAAAAATATTTTAAGCTTTACTGATTTATATCTCATTCCTCACAGATGTCTCATGTTAAGTTGATTATTAATTAAACCATTTATTTATGAGTTTTTAAAATCTGAGTGAGTTATTCCGAAACAAATGGAAATACAAAATACTATATATCTAAATAGAAATCATTGTTTAAATAAAAAAAATTATAATATATATCTAAATATAAATCATTGTTTAAATAAATAAATAAAAATATTTTATGATGACATTGAAAAACACTTTTACAATTTTTTACATTTGAAAAAATTGAAACTTGTATATGATTCATTTAAAATAAGTTTAAATATATAAAAATCATTGTGATAGTTGGTTGCTTTAAATAGTATATTTTCTCCAAACGAAAAATAATAGTTCCTTGATATTCAAAGTGAATGAAAGGTAACAAGTTACATCAGCATGATATGATATCATTCACATAAGAAGAGTCCAAGGACCAGATTGATGAGTCACTCTTCATAACATCCCCAACCAAAGGTGGCTAACTATCCAACTTTGTCCCTAGAGAAGATACAAAGAACCCAAAAATATTATCCAAGGAAAGGCTCTGAGAAGTGTCTTAAAAAAGACAATCACACAAAAGTGATGTTCAGCAAAAACAAAAAATACCATATAGATAAATATATGCCATACTCCATGAACAAGCCCAGTAAGCCCATAAGAGCAAAGCTCATATAAAAAAGCTGAATAGTAGCTTCCCGATGACTATACCTTCACAGCTGTAAAAGATAGACCTGTAGCCTTTAAATAATATACCTAAATCATTAACCCTATTACATCTAAGTTTTATTACAAATTAAAAAATATAGTAATAATAGACCTGTAGCCTTTAAATAATATACCTGAATCAATAACCCTATTACATCTAAGTTTTATTACAAATTAAAAAATATAATCACTATAGATCACAAATTCAAATCAAATGAAATGATCATTTTTAACACTAAATGTATGAGTCAAATCCAAAATCTAACATAAATTCTTAAGAACTTATTCTTTAAACAACTAAATTTAAATTTTATACAAAATATAGTCTGATTAATCACATCTAAAATACGGTATAAATTCTAAGAACTTCGCTTAAATTTATATTTTATATAAAATATAGTACGATTAATTACCTCTAAAATACTGTGTAAATTCTAAAAACTTAGACTTTCTACAACAAAATGTATTAACTTGTATAAAATCATATTTTTGTGATTCGTGGAGGGACATTAATATTTAAATGTTATCGGTTAAAAAATATATAAATATATATATATGAAAGTTGTCAGAAAAAAATGTTTCTTTTATATATATGAAAATGGTCCAGAAAAAAAGGGCATTTCGAATCACTTTGTGGTAGCGTGCAATGATCAAATTGGAAGGGTGGGTCTTAATTTCAATTGGAAGGGTATTTATTCTCTAAGCCCTTCAGATATGAAGGGAAACATAAATAATTGTACTTTAATGGACAAGTATAAATTAACCGAACCCTTTCACACAAAAAAATGCAAAAACCAAATATTGTTCTTTCAGTGCTTGTTGTGAAAGCATGCATGTATGTTATGGAGGGGCCTAAGTCAATTGAATCCTTGCAACTCATTGCATGCCTGAGTCTAACGATCTGTGGTTTAGATTGAACCAGAATACCAAAAGAAGTTTATTAATGGTTGATTTCAGAAAGTTATAGGTGTGAGTAGTTAAGTGCTTGTGGCTCTAAAATTTGTTCTGTTTTGTACTAGTCCATGATTCACTGAATCCATAGTCACAGGTTGGAATTTAAATTATTTAATGAAAAAAATTAATGTGTATAACCTCTATGTCGAGACAGTTTTCCATGTTGATGCTTGCCACTACCCTCTTTATTGTCTTACCAAAAGGCATGATAATCAGGAAGAAGACCTAAAATTATGGACTTCACCTTCAATGAATGCCTTGCAATCATATTGGTAATAACTAATTTGGTAGCGCTGAGGACAAATGTCGTGAGAAACCACAAATGTTTGGAAGGACGGAGGGAGATAACATCACGATCATGCAACTCATCAAACTAAAGACTATTCTTGAGCCAACAATTGTTTTTTTAATTTTATTAATAACCATTGTTTCTCCATATCGTGTTCCCAATAACACATCTCTATAGCAATGCATAAATCAATTTCTACACAATTTGTGATCCTAGCTACATGCCATTATTTGTATTTGCATGACATCGAGTGTTCTTTATAGTTGTCGTGAGTTCATGATATTCATGCAAGAAATGAATTCTTGTGGAGGACTTTTCAAACCTACCTTTTGAATTTCATTTTGACGAAAAAAAGTGGACATTGGTAGCGAGGTTCACATATAAGGTAGTAGGCACAAATGTTGGAGCTCGTTTCGGGCCTAGTAGTTGTTGATAGATTGTCACACTTTAGATTACAACCCCAAGTGACTCAGGAGTCAAATTACAACCTCAAGTGACTCAGGAGTCAGATTAACATCTCGATGGCTAGTGCCTCGTAGTCATTAATGATTATTGGCCATCTTCAACAACTAAGCACCGAGTGCATGACATGAGTGAGTAAGTGATTATAATTTATCATATTTACAATATTTTGAATGATGAGTTGAACTTTATAGCATAGGAGTTTCAACATCTTGAGATATTTATATGAATGGGTAATTTCAAATGTTGCTCTTCTTTAGAAATGTTGATATAAATTATACCCTTCTTTATTGGAAGAGTAAAATTCAAATTTTAAATTTTTTTTGAAGGGAAATTTTAACTTTACACTTCTGGGAAGGGCTAGAACCCTTTGGAAGGACTGTGAAGGGTTCAATATTGAACATTGGTAGCGTGTGCACGAAGCAAAGTTTCATTTGTTTACTAAGCCAGCACAATGCAATCGTACCTTGGAATATCAAAGATGTTTTTTTTTTTTAAATTTAATTGTATAGAGTAATCAATTAGGTTTACGGGGAAAATGGGATAAGAATATTTATTTTTAAAATATTATTGATAAAAGATAGTGTTGTAGAATTTAATTACTTAAATACTAAGTCAATTGAAATTTCTTTTGTAATTATTTTATTATTATAAAAATTTTGTTATTAATATTAGAATTTTGTATCTCGTAATTTATATGTCGTAGAATTATTATTTTTCAATTATATAACATAATATTTTTTAAATATAATGTAATATTCAATTATGTAAACAATTTTGAAACTTATAATAAAGACTAAATATTTTTCAGAAAAAAATGTGATAGTATTTTTACTTTATCCACACCCTATTTCATGGCATAAGTTTATATTTTAAAGAACATTCAGGGTTCAATCGCTTTTTCAAAACATAACAAATGTGACACGAATGAAGTTAGAGATTATAAATGATATGGGTAGGTATGAACTAAAAAAGATGATGTCATTATTAAGAGATCTTATTAATTTCATAGATAAAAATGTTTACTTAACCAACATAGATCCATCTTAAACCTAGATCTACAAAGCACAGACAGGGATCCAATTTTTTGAGGTGTAATTTTTTTAATCTTAAATTTTTACAAGTTCAAAAAATTTACACCTAAAGAAATTCAATCACTTTGGTGTTTGGTAAATCTTGGTTTAACCTGGATTTTTTAATTACTTTTTATTTTGTTTAAATATTGTGTTTTTATTATTTGATAAATTAGGACGACACGTTTTTCTCTATATTCTTTTTTCTTCTTCTTTTTAGCCAACGTGTTGGTGTAGTGTTACGTTATGTTTGTGAAAACATCTCCCCCATACTAGGTTGTAGAGCACTGGCTACTCTCGATGCAATAAATTTAAACAAATTAAATAATAAATATATCGTATAATAGTATAAATTATTATGTCCCCAACAGGGGAATATACTTTTCACCAAGGTGGTATTATTCATGTCGGTGGAACTAATTTTTTTGTATTTCTAAAGTGAGAACTATAGTTTGTAATTTTTACATTATTTTATTAACTATTTTTCATAAATGGGATTGGTCCATACATATGATTTGAACCTCGTAAAATGGTGCCCAGGATGTGGCGTCGAGTTGAGATCATCAAGAAATTATTAAAATCATGACACTGCATGAGCTCATTAATTAAAACCACTTTCAGGTGTCGAGAAGGTCCTTGAGCATGTCGTGTCAGGGTAAGGTGCCAACAGGCCATGCCAGGTCCTTCCCACAAGTCTCTCTGTCTCATTAATGGTAGCATTCATGGCACTGCAGGAGCTCAGTAATGGTGTAGAGTGTCATGTCCCCACCCCTCTACCAGGGAGAGGACACAACTTGCTATCAATCCGAGCAAACTAGCCCCATTAACATGATATAAAATGCATGAAACTTAAAAACATACACAGATGTATAAAACATGCAAACTACAACGGAAGAATACACATTCAAGCATTCACATACATGTTGTTCATACTCATAAAACAAGCAACTTTCATCCTATTCAAGCATTTAACATGTTCATGATAATTTATGAAGAAAATACAATTGCAGAGTTAAATACAAGAATACTTATCTTGAGAAGAAGCTTCCCCGCAACTAGCTATGTCGCTGCAACATTCCACCCAACCATACGCCAGTGTACTCCTTACTCTCTTAGCATCACTGCCACCCCCCGAGCTGGGCATGATTTCCACAGGGAACTAGGGGACATAGACTTACACACAGCAAGGCCAAAGACCCACAATCAATCCAATAACCACATCCAAACACAATTGTAACACCCTAGTTTTGACCTCGTTGCATTAGATGTATATGATGTATATATTGTAAATAATCATGGTGCAGAGCTAAAGGCCAAGGCCCCACCATCGATTGGTTATGCTATGTGTCAGATTGAAATTGTCACCGATGGTATATCGGGGCATGCGACATACCTATTGAGTTTTCTCATCATGTAAATATGCATCTTTAATTAAATGAACCCCAACCAGCTACGTTCGCGGCAACTAAATTGAGAAATGGCATGATTTTCACAAGGATAAGGGTGGGGGATGTCAAACCTTGAGCCATGAGAGAAAATCCATGTGTCACCACCTTGTTTTGATTTTCCCATCTTTCCTTGTTTTACCCAACAACCACCATTAAAAGCTTTGCTGTTAGTTGGGGCAGTTATGGATGGGAGTGGAGTGTGGCAGGACTGTCAGTCCTTTCCCACACGCACACTCCACCAGTGGATTAAACCTCATGATGGGCAAGAGAATGACTACGCCCATCATTCCATCCTCTCTACTACACATCCTCTCCATTGTCTGTTCATCTTCACGCATAGGCAGAGTTGTTCATCCTCACGCAGGAGCGGGAGTCTTGCTCATTCCCACGCACAGGATTTTCCTGGTTTTACTCACGCAGTTTTCCTCTATGGATTTTGTGGATGGAGTGGGTGTATACTTTCCTCACAAACTGATTCGTGGGTTGCTGTGGTCTCCCTTATGTTACAATGTGTTTTGTTGGGGTCTTCTTTACATTTTGGGGACGGGAGTCTGTTCATCCTCATGCACAGGAATTTGTTCTGTTGGATCTCATGCAGCTAGGAGGGGAGCCGCTTATCGGTTGTCATTCACGTTTTTCCACAGAGTGGAATCTGGTGTGTTTTCCCTCTGGATTTTGGGGTCTGGTGCAAGTTTCCCTCACGCACAGGTTGGGAGACTGTATTTTCTTCCCCAGTGTGGTCTGTGTAAGTTTTCTCGGTGACTTCGTGGTCCAGGACAGATTGTTGTTTTCCCCATGTCATGAGCTGTGTTTACTGATACATTTTGGGACTGTTGTATTTTGCTTGGGAGTCGTTTTGGCCACGATAGGGCCAAGAACGACTCAAGAGTCATTTCCCTATTTAAGCTGCAACTGCTGTTTAATTGCATGCGTGTAATGGTTGGTATTTGGACTGTGTTGGGAGCAGTGATGGGGGCTTGAGTTTCTTGACAAACTTGTTGTGCCTGGAATCCACACAGACAAGGCTAGAGGGCTGGCTTTCTTCTCCACAACCCCTGAATAGCACTGGAAGGGAAGTCAGGACCTGAGGGATTGTGTAGCAGAGAAGGGGACTAATTCCTTATGTTGGGTGTGTCTAGGTGTCTTAGAAGTCAGGCTAGTTCTGGTGTAGGTGTTCCTGGCTCTGTAATGAGCTCACCAACTTAGCAATTAGCCTTTCCCAACTCCTTGATGGCCTGATAAACCCAACTATTTTGGCTTGGTTGTGTTTGGTGTATCCTTGGCTATGTGTAAGCCCGCTTGTTCCTTATTCCTTGGGGAATCATGCCTAGCTTTGGGGTGGCGGCGTTGCTGAGAGATTAAGGAGCACGCTGGCCTATGGTTGGGTGGAACGTTGCAGCGACGTAGCTGGTTGTGGGACAAGTTCTTTACAAGATAAGTATTCTTGTCTAATTTACTTCTGCAATCATATTTGATGTTTAATGAATAACGATGAACATGTTGAATGCTTGTATGAATGTATGATGCTTCCATTGTGTATGATAAATAATTGTATCTGTATATGTTCTATTCAATGCATTTTGTTTTCATCATTTCCATTTTTATGAATGCACATGCTCATGGGGCTGGTTGCCCGGATGGTTAAGGCCATGGTAGTGTCCTCTTCGCCGGTCGAAGGGTCGGGGACGTTACAACAATCAACCCACTAATAGATGGATTCTTGGACTTACTCAGCCAACCCAGCACAAGGATGCACTACACAGCAAAATGCAAGTTCTGGGTATGAACCAAAAACATCCTGGGAGCCAAAATTGACAATGGTAAATGGGGATAATAGCCCTGTGACCAAAATCGACTTCACAGAATGTTCTTGGCTCCACTTGGGTAAGAAAACAACTCAACATCCACTCAAAAATTCAAAAATGATTTCCATCTTGGGAGAATGAAGAAAATGACTGCCCACGTGAGGGAAACCACACACACAACAGACAAACGTGAATGCCACACATAGGAATCTCCCAGCTGCTTCAAAGATCCCCAACGTGGATGAATGATGGGTGAGAAAAATGCCCAGGAGCCCCCAATTGTGAAGGAAGAACACAACAGATAAAAAAAAAAAACATGGAGGAAAATAGCTCTTCAAGCTTCCACTGTGTGAGGAAAAATGTGGCTGCCCTGTGAGTGAATAATCCGTTCCCCTCTTCCACGTGAGGGATAATGGGTAAGAACTATCCCCTTGGGCATGCATGTGGTCAAATACCGACGGCCCTGCCAGAAATGATGACT